>DWTO01000165.1:0-25601 GCA_018244755.1 Jemadia pseudognetus
CTAATATATAATTATAATCTAATATATAATTATAATCTAATATATAATTATAATCTAATATATAATTATAATCTAATCGGGTTAGCAGTATCTACCTTCTAAAACTTAGTAATGTGACATTCCGAATGGATATGAAGATGTATTAGCCATATGTGGATGGAACCATTAATTTTCTCGTAACGCTGAATGGTGGGACGGGAACTGATTGGGTTGGCAAATATGAACGGATGTCAGTTATAGCCGACAGCGGCGGAGGCACGCGGAATGGCGCTATCAGCTGCACGGAGGAACGTGATACACATATAAACGTAACTATTACTCGCTCACAGATACCGCTTACGACGACTGCGATAAAATTACATTTGTACTAGAGTAGTACAATGGCACCGTGAAAGTATTACACTAAAAATCGAAAATATAAATTCATAAAATATTCCTTGCAAGTTGTTAGACCAAAGTGTTTATGGAGATTTTAATACGGAACAACAATTTGTACAATTAAAATCCATATGGCAGCCTCGAACCAGTCTTCATCTCGAGAGAACTCGCGCGTACAGACATTCGTTTACAGTAAAACGCGTACGAGTAGGTGAGATTAATGGGCTAAAAGGAGCACGAAGGGTAAGGGCGCCTTTATTAATACAAACTACCGAGAATACGCATTTACAAAAAAAAGTTGAGTCTCGTTAAATCATAACTAGGTCTTCGTATTTCTTATTTCAATGATTATAAAAACGTATTCACGGTATGAAGTGCTTGTATGAAGCGAGTACTGATTGAAATATGTGAAAGAAGCGCCCAGAGGATTTAGATATAATACTTTTCCGTAAACGTTAACGCCAAATGCTCACTTCAAAATGTATAGAAATGACAGCGTCATGAACCATTATTTTTTCGCAACTTATGTCATTTCCATACATTTCGAAGATAGCGTTTGACGTTAACGCTTACGGAAAAGTATTTTGTCTAAGCCCACATGTCTGCGAAGGTAGAGATATTTAGCACTCAATGCTCTCTGTGTGTACCGGTTAGGGACATGTCGCGATGATGTAATGATAATACAATACAACAATGATACAATAATACATTTTCCTATACAAAACAGGCTGTATGATCAATGAGCAATTTCTTTTGTCTTCGTTATATAACTTATTTCGCTGCTTTTGAAATGTCTACATAATTATAGAATATTTTATGAAGGGGGCCCTGTTTCAACCTGAAAGGGGGTTATAACAAGTCTTCATACATTAATTTACGGGTTTGTCCCGGTCGTTACATTGAAATTATTACTCATACAGGAGATAACTTGTTTTTGGATTCCCGCTTTTTAAAATTTCGGGTGGTGCACCAAGGGTTTTGTGAATAAAGACCAGTCAAAATGTCTTATACATATTATTTCTAGCATCTATCAAAATGTGTATTTTATTAAATGTAATAATAATGTGATAATGCGTCGTTGTCAAGTTCTGGAACTTCAATAATTACATTAACATAATAATCAACATATAAATAAAAGGCCGATAAAATTTGATGTTCATATATGCTTATATGAGAAGGTTAAACATATCGTAGTATAAAAGTATTTACTCAAGGATTATTCCTTCTGTTAGTCAGGATCAGCTGGCCTCGCTCGAGGTCGGAACCTTGGGCTCAAAGGTCTGAGAGACCTTGTGACATCTTTAGTAAAGTTCTCCGGTTTTAATGCTCGAAGATACCTCAATATATAAGGCCCTGACAAGCAAGACAGGGTTGTAAATAACAGTAATTTCCCGCATCGACAACATTAAGTATACTGTCGATAAATTTACACTGTAATTATAGTAAATTTATTTTGACTCTCATAGAAATTACCGCCATAGTCAGACACGAATATCTATCTAGTCCGTTTCTATTTCATTGCAAACAAAATTATAATAATAATAATCTAGCAGTCTGTTTGAAAAGTGCCGCTGCGTCGGAACAAAAATAGTAGCAGAGACATGTTTATGAGCTAATACTGAAAGCTAATTAACTGTACTTGTGTACCCGAGGAGCCAATCTAAATTAGATTTCACGAGAAGTTTTCGTGCCGAGTATTCCACTTGCGTCCAATTCGAATACCCTCCGATTAAGTTTAGTTCAAAACAATGTTGGAAGTATTTAATACGGTAGATACAGTCACAGAGTAGGTACACGCTATACAACAATGTAATATACAGAGCAAAGTAGATTCTATTCTGTCTAAAGCACTATTACGTCATTTGTAATGTTTGTATTTTTTCTTAGTAATATTCATTTCAAATACTTTATAAACGCCCTAAGTTATTAGATACTTAATACGAAAAGTCAAAACGTTTATTGTTGCCATTGATACAATAAATACAGTAAAAAAACACCAGTAAACTAAAAGTGATTTATTTATTTATTCCATGTTTTAATAGTTGATTGTCAGCTCTCGTTCGTCAGCTCGTGGTATGATAATAAGTTGACAAAGCCACTGAGCCCTGTTCCAACGGCAATATTCAAATGAACTCAGCGTCGTGGAAACTCAATCGTTTAAAACTGTTTAGATCATGTCTCGTACGCGACACTTATTCTTGCTTCATGTAAATGATTGGAGTTTCGAAATTAGAATACCGAATGCAAATACGACTACTGAACCACTACTACCTCTACTAATAAGTGATAAATTTACCCCAATCGTGACAATTAATTTAATTTGATTTACGAAATATTATTAAGTTTGTTCGTCAAACAAAATAAACAGGTAAGTCTATTATGACTTACCTGTTTACACTTGAACACTGGACTCGCATACTACCGATATCCATTTAGCTTTCTGCAACTTGCCAATGGAGTGCCAACTTGCCAATGCCAAGTTTATTTCCCATTTTAAATATCAAACGTAAATATTAGTTCAAGTGGAGGCTATACTTTGTCTATATTACTACAATTTTGTAGATTTGACGTATGATTGTGCGAACGTTCTAGAACACTGGCGCGAACACATACAAATCTGTTAGTTGCGACTAGTGTGGATAAACCTATTAGTCATTTATTCCGTATTTAGATGAACCGGTCGCGGTGGCGTCCAGGTTAAAATCGGTCCATGCGTCACCAGCCGTCGACCGGTGCTACACTAATGTACTCGCCTAACATAAATATTAGCAGCGCGTTCATATCGACCCCGGATCCACTTCGACTCCATATGCAACGAATTGGGAAAAAACGTAACTTCCAAAACTCAATGTCAAATTTCATTTTGCTCATAATAAGTCCATAAATACATAAACTTTATAATAATTCTCATAACAAAATTTAAATATTCGTTTCTATAACTACTACAATAATATATAAGTATGTAATATGAATACGTTTCTATATTAAATGATAAGGCCAGAATTCTTTTACGCTACAAATTTTTGCATAGAAATTTGTTTGTCTTTAAACTCAAAGTTCAGTCATTTATTTCCCTTCGTACATAAGACATCATTAAACTTGAAATCTTGATAAACAATTGGGAACCACCAGGACACACTACAAAGACTTATATTATCTGAATGTTAATATCTTTATCTCAGAATTAGAAATACAGGACATGTTCTAAAACCAAATTAAATAGACACGTATTCGATTTAATACCTTCTTGTTCAATATTCATTATCAAATTTATTGTACCATTTAACTTACTAAATTTACAAGGGAACAATTCAATGGAAATTTCTGGAACATACCAAAACTGTATCGACAATCAATAAAGCAACGAACGCAGACAATTATCCGATCGATTCGAATCACCTTGACGCGTTAATAAGAGATCAATGTTAAAACGTTTCGGTCGACTCGTTTTTACGTCTCAAAATGTAACTTTTTTTTTCACCGCACCGAGTCAACACCCACGCCAAGGCTGTTTACTTTTTAAGTTTTTACTATACACACGACCAAAACGAGAATAAATAAAGCGCGTTCACAACACGCCCGAACGATAAAAATAGTTCTACAAAACTACATTATACAACTTATATGAATATTTACATATGATCATCGTTTATTAATAATATAGTGACTTAAAAGGAAAACTTGTTTTATCATTATTAATATTATTTATTCAAATACATTATCATGATACTAATATTGAATTATAATGAGTCGTTAATAATACATATATCAGGTTGAATTTAAATATTTCTATACACACGTTTGTTCACATACATATAATGAATGTTTACCTATATATTTAAGTGTGTGTATACATACATATGTATGTTTGTATATCAAAAACTTGGTACGATAATGCAAATGTCTTAATAGTACTTAAATACAAAGTGATCAGTTTTACTATACCTTATGTTTTTTCAAAGTTTTAATACATTATGATGGTTGCATTAAGCATTGGTTTTATTTATAAAGCTACACTGCGACCGGCTCTGCCTCGTGTAAGTCGGTGTTTGTATTTATTGATGGTTAATTGGAGTAAGACAGGATGATAATGTTGAGAATATCTTTAAAACGAACTTACCTGAAGGTTGGACCGCGACCGTCGCGGCATCACGCCCACCACCTCCCCTCGCATTATCGACTCGATAACTGTAATACAAAACATTATTTTTAACACAATAAAACAATACGTAAAACGTAACATCACGCCTTTGATTCCCGAAGAAGTAGACAGCGGAATACAGAACATCCCACGTTTCACGTCGCTCGTTTATCAAACGTGTGCGCTAATTCCGAGTGCGGCATTTTCTACCATGCTTGACACGTAGAAATTTTTAGCAGGGATGTAGACGAGCGGGTAATTACGTTGAAAGTAACTTATTAAATATTTTATAACGATTAAGTAACGTGATTAATAGTGAACATGGAAATATGGTCGTTTCCGAATATATTGAGCTTTGTTGGTAGTTATTAGCTCATTACGTACTTCAACGCGTTGCTAAATATACATGTTAAGGCTAAAATGACTCGTTTACTTTTAAATAATTTAACCTTTTTGCAACTTCGTGTTAAAAATACTTATCCAAATATTTGTACACTTTTGGTTTCACAAGGATTTTAAAGACTTCCTATTAAAATTGAAATTACATATTATTCATTATATTCAAAGTATAAATTCAAAATATGATTTTTTCGAAAATCATTAAAAGTCGACTGTGACAAACATTACCTACAAATGAACGTAAAGTATAAAGTGAAAAATATCTACTTTAAAGAAAACTACTTTAAATATCAAGTGATTTAAGTAATTAAAATGTATCATTATATCTATATATTTTTAAATATACTTAACTAGGTATATAAACATTATAATAATACGCATTAAGTACCTAGGTATTATAACGCACGAAGTATTTCAAAATAATACTTGTGCTTGCTAGAAGATAAATGGGATATTAAAATTTTAAAACCTATTAATAACAAATGCATAAAAAACCTTAAAATAAATACCTACCTAAACTTTATATTAATACGTAACCACGCCAGGCGGTAAGCATACTACAGCACCGAAACAAAACAAAAACCAATTAAATAACAACGAAACAATTAAAACCATTCAATTAATAGAATAATCCAATTCGTAAATACCATCCACAATACGGAATGTGAAAGATTATAACACAATATTGCCTACGCGGTGTAACTTTTTGTACGGCTTCGAGCATCCAATTATACACCGAGTAAGCTGCATTCTCCCGTTACAAAATAACAAGATGTACACGTGCGGGCTTACGATATGGTTTGCTATGATCACAGATCGCCCGATTGTTCTATCCATAGGTTAATTGCGGGTTAATTGTGCAAAAGTATTTCTATTCAGGACACCATGGCATAGTAAATGTATCGAAGGAAGCCCTCCGGGTAGTTGGAGTGACGATAAACTAAAAGTGGTTGCGGTTGGATACGAAGAGCGGAAGATCGAGCTCAGTGGCGTGCTGTCGGAGAGAACTGTGTCCAGCAGTGGACGGGATTACGGTGATGATGATAATTTTTACACGAATAATACCACTAAACGACTACCTATATATGTACGATAAGTACCGGTTTAAATCACGTACCTATGTTTTTTTAGGGCGGCCCGAACATTTTTACATTGAAATTCCGATATAATTTCATATTAGCAAAACATAAGATTGTCAATTTATTATTTACAATATATGTATGTACATATGTATGAATGTGCGTGGCAAACTCGGGAACAAAGCGCGATGCTACTCATTAGGGAAGAACTTTGCTCAGCAGAACACTGCAATTGATAATGACGACTTCATTGTTTGTCATTAAGAAGATGGGTGTTTGTTCATTAACTGTATGAACCGTAGAATATAAATGTAGAAGAATATATACATATTCAGTGTAAACGAACACACGTACACACGCACGCACACACACACATATCCTACGTATAAAGGCTTTAACGGGATGCTGATATTAATATATTAATACAGGCAGATATCAAGTTCCCGCGTAAGGGTTGTATGCTTCTGTCGTGCAAAGATCAGACAGCGCCAATATGTACGATCATTAACTGGCAACGACGCCTCATAACGATATTGGCGTTAACAAACAGCACGTTAATTAAACGCGGTAACAATATCGCGGTAACATAATAAAGCTATTCCACTTCAGCGATTGTTCATTAGGGGTTCTGTTTTAATCAACATTAATCATTTTAAAATGTATAATATAAACCAAAATAATTAACAACATATATAAAGTTTTGTTATTTGTTGCAAAATATCATTCGACCGCCTCGTTCGCTGCGTTTGTTAAAAGCGGGAGTGCCGATCAAGTGATCCTAGGTTCAAATCCCGGGTCGAGCTCAATTAAATTTTTCTAAATTAGTATTCTAGTCGTGACCCGGAGTCTGGATATGTGCCCGAAATATGAAAATAGTCTCTCCACCTACTTTACAGTGGGACCTGATCGTACCCGGTGAAAGGTGGAAGTGTACCTACCACACTCCTCTGACTACTTCTTGATTACAGACGTGATGTTACGTCATAATGACAAAATGAGTCATTCACCGTCCAAGGGAATCTCTCGACCCTTTTATAGTTCTACTGTTGGAACATGGGTCTCCTCTCATAATGAGATGATTATGGCCATAGTCTGCCACGCTGACCAAATGCGGGTTGGCAGACTTCACCCCTTAAAAAACATTTGTTTCTTGAGAACTGTAAGGTGTGCAGGTTTCCTCATGATGTTCTCCTTCAGCGTTATAGCAAGTGATATTGAAACTTAAAACGCACATTTTTAAGAGGTGCGCGCTATGATTTGAGCCCCGGCTAAAATATACATACTTTGATCTTACAATAAACCATGTAATTCGAAACATAATCCTTATTTTTATAGCTCCGATACAAGTACGTAGTGTAGAGAAAGGTTAATAAGCCCCAGACATTTCAACAAAATCTTATTTAATATAAGTAAAATTAAGCCGTTATGCTAAAACAAACCTAATTTCATTACATCGATCACATCACAATAAAACGTGATTACGTCACGACTTTTAAAACAAAGATATCTCTACCTCGGTGCTCTCTGCACATCCCGTAAGGGATCTGGCGTGATGCTATAATACTAATTTGATTACCTCCATCGCCAAGCAGTCGCATCTGGACGAGCGCGGGGTCTTCGCTGTGCTCCTCCAGTACAGTGTCATCTGTCACGGTCAACTCCTGTGAGACAGAAAGGTAAATCTTTACAATCCATTAGTGAAAAACCAACAAAGATAGTATCGCGATTTAACATATATAATATTGCCTATTGATTTGTAGTACAGCAATTGATATCACAGTAAATCATTTTATGTTAGGTCTTCAGCGAATAAAACTATTTCTTTTTGAAAGGAAACATATTTTACTAGTATTACCCTTAGGTACTAATAGTCCATGAAGTAGCGGAACATGTATTAGTTAGTAATAAACATTGTCGCGGATTGTAGCACATAAAATTACATTGAAATCTTTATATAAGTTTTTGCCGTTGTTTCAGCGGAATAGAATACTCGTAAGATTACTTAACCGAGATTAAGTAATAGATTGCAACTCCATCAGCACTCGAAGAAGGAAAATTCTGTATGATTTATAAACCGGGCACTGTATCTTCGTTCTAGCTCCTACAAGCGAACCGTCTTCGCACGTAGCGACCTGTCATTCTGCAAGATGTCTGGATGGCTGGAGACGACGAGAGTAAGATTTAAGCAATGGAAAAACCAATACGTTTATATTTTGAATCCCAGGCAATGCAGTGCCACTTATACCGCAACATAAAACGTGTGCAAAAGATGCGTAGATCATTGTTATAAAATTATAGCAACTTAGGTATGCCTTTTCATCCGTCGATATTTTCGTTTTAGTTGTAAAAATATACTGAAAGAAATGATAACTCCAACGAAAACAACAACACGAACTTGGCAGGTGTTTTATGTTTGTAAATAAACAAGATCCGCCGAATTCCCATTAAAACTTTCTCACGCCGACCGACGTCGAGAAAATATAAACATTGCAGCGTCTGGCTTTCATTGCCTTACATAAACTTAATATTTAAGTATTTATCTAACACCAACTACGTCTCGGGCGATATTACAAGTAATAGATTACAGTTATGCAAACTACTTCTGACTCATTAAAATAGTTCGCAATCCGCGCGAACAGAAACGACGCAATAAATTTTAATGTTATGATTTTGGCAGTGTTCACTGATACACATTTTCAACATCTAGTCGAACGTGTATCTCTCGAAATCATAGTAGCATTATACCTAAAATGATTTCATATCATTTTAATAATCTAACCATTTAAATAATCTAAACACATATTTTTAGGATGTTCCACACGACCGGTCTATGGAAATCAGCATTAATTTAATAATCACTATGAATGAAAGAGCTCTCAGTGCGGATGCCGTCGATAAACATGTCATCGAGCCGTCAGTCCTAAGACGGAGTTGTGTACAAACTTCTGGGAAACAAAGCGAACTCGAAGAAAGTTACTTGTGTAAACGGTAAAGGGGACGTACTGAAGGGGGGTTACTCAAAACTTTGACGTCTCGGACGCGCCAACTCCGCTGCTCGCTAATTCGCAGTATAAATTTGTTTAACGTCTCAACTTTTTAACTGTAATTACACGGAAAAGTTCAAGATGGATGGATGTAAACGTACCTTGTAACTTCACGGATAAAGTTTTATATGAAATTTAAATCATTTTACACTTTTCAAATCCTTTGTACTTACGTAATATTCATTAGTACAGTTTATCATTCGCATTCCAGTATATTTCAGTGTTAATGTCTTTAGACTATCAACTCTAAAATTTAAAAGCACTTAAACGAGCGAATCTATTACATAATGTCTGACAGTTTTACGACAATTTATGCGCAGTTTTTTTATGAGTCACTCAACATTATCCCAAGATTAGCTCATGTCGTTACTAATAATTTAAAAAATATTTGATAGATACAAATTGATCTAACACTTATAAATATAACTCCTTATGAATAATGATTGTCTTTCAAACTGTATTAAGTTTCGATTCACAAAAACTAAACTTCAATACAGATCGTCTCGTTCTCGATGGAGAGATGAAAGAAAAACAATAAATTGATTCAATAACGCAACACAACAAAGTTTTGTTTGGTGAACTTAGCGGAGAGACGAACCCTCGGAGAAGTGGGAGCGAGGCCGGGGGCGGGGGCGACCCACCTGACGCGCAGGGGGAACGCCAATTGATACAAAGTGATGTTTAACATTAATATACATCACAGCTGAAGGGAGCTCAAGCATACAGATGAATGATAATCAGGCGGTTTAATATACATAACTGTCATAATAATAATTCATTATAGAAAACAACTTAAAAATACATATTTACAAAATAATATCATCTACAATAATTATGGATGTCGAAGAAACACTTCAGGTGTGAAACCCAGCGATATTTGACGCTCAGTACAGTCTGCCCCCCCCGTAACCGACTTGCCGTGATGCTACAATAATGTTTATTTTATTACTATTACCTCGAATTGCATTACAAGTGAATCGATTGTGCATTGCGTAATAAGCCTTTATTTGTACAAGGTGAAACATACGGACAGCTGCCTCGAAACGCAATTAACTCTACCATTATCCGGCTCACAACGGTGTAGGATATTTTATTATCAAATAAATGCTCAATGGTAGCGGTGATTATTATTTTTTTTTTACCTATAATAAACAGTAAAACCGGTTCGGGTTAAAAAATGTTAAGAACGTGGCAAACACACCGAGACCGGAGCTATTAGAGTCTATAAATAACATTTTAATAATCATACTAGATATTTAAAATTCTTTAAGAGCCACTAGGAACTGTATTATAATATAAAAACTAGATAAATCGCATTTCTACATTGCATATATTCATACTGAACTTGTTTACAACTTTCTTGATTCTTAGCGTGTGTGCACGCTACCGATATTGCAAGAAATATTATCATATAAGACCAAAACAAATGGCATCCTACATGGACAAATACATTCGTTAACTTGTTAACAACTTTCTTGCTTCTTAGGGCGTGTGTATAGTACCGATACCGCAAGTGGCACGTATCGGTGTACACATGCCCTTATAAACTGAACTATGCGAGCGGACTGGATGCCACCGCGTTCAGTACACCGCAACTGGTTCCGCCCAAGGCTTCCCGTTTTGGAATTATCACGTTGAATAGACTTACAGTTAGTTAGTTGTTCTTGAACGTAATCTAAGTTGCAGCCCCATTTATTAGCTCACGAGGTATGTTCTTAATTATACCATGTTCAAGTATATAACGCGTTTTATTATCGCTAGATCTTTTTGATTATTATTATTATATGCTTGCGCCTGGTTCGTTACATGGTAGCCAAAGATGACCGAATGCTAATGTAGATATTTTTTACACGCAGACACAGAACAAATACTTATGCTTATCAAACAAATATTCATTCTGGGTGGGAATCGAACCTAAGACGCCGGCGCAACAGTTAGGTTCACTAACCTCTCCGTCAACGGGCCTAATGTCTCTATAATATTCATTGTACAAATGTCGTACGTCATAGAAACTATTAAAAAAACTGTACATCAGCAAATCAACAACAACATTACATCAAAAAGTCAACACCAATCTATCATCAATCTCCAGATAGATGACGCTTTTCTGACGCGTTAAACTTGTAAAGATCATAAAAAATCGTCCGATAGTTTAATTTTAGAACGGACAAATGTTTTATGAGGACACCACCACGGTCGAATGGCTGATGTAAATGAATTTGATCCGCGTTTACGGGAAGTGGTAAATCGTTCAGATATTATTTCATCTTCTGCGACAATTGCGGTCGAGGTTCCGCTTCAGTTCATATCATTCTCTCGAGCTGCTGGCGACGATGAACACGAACACGTTTACAAACGTACCAGTTGATTTATACAGCTGTGTTTACTTGTTTGAACAGATATCACGTCAGAATTGTACGGAGAAATATATTGAAAGGGCAATTTAATTATAATACAAATCCCTAGAGTCTTTGTTATTACTTATATTTGATTAAAATATCATCACGCCAGGTCACTTGAAGGATACGCAGAGAGCACAGAGAATATCAAATATGTCTATCCTTACACACGTGACACACTGATGTACGCATATAATAACTATCTATATAAAAGGCACGTCAGTTATGGAGACTTCCATGAAAGGTGAATTGGAAACATGACACTCACTCCAGTGTGCTCATTGACACCGACGATGACGGCAGTATACCACTGTGTGGCGCCGGCGGCCCTGTACACCTGCGCGCGGCAGCCGCCCAGCACCGACGGCGTGGTGGTCAGTATCCGCTGTCCGTCCTGCGTGGTGCGCCAGTCCGCCGCCGCCGCCGCCAGCGCGGTCAGCGTCGCCGCGTCCGCCCCGCCCTCGGCTCCGGCCAGCCTCGGCACCCATTCCTGCGAACGATCAATTGCTTACATAACATAATTCCTCTCACATCGCATTACCCCTGTGCCCGTTTTATAAACGCAATCACCTCAATTACTTTAATCGAAGCAATTATTTGCAAAATTATTGCACTATCAACATTAAATGACTAACAGTAATCGCGTATGTTGTTGACATTGTACCTACTAGTGTACAATTTAAAACACGCACGTTTCTCGCATCGATATCCATTACTTATTTCTCTTTATCGCCGCAACCGCATTGGAGTAATTTATAGCGACATTACGACGCAAAATAACTCGGAACAGATACATATGTAATGTTAGTTTGTGTAATAGCCGCATGATTAATACGGGCGGAGATTTATCGTCGCCGGTGTTATCTGCGCGTGTAGGCATGAGCAGTGCAACCGCGATGTAATAGTAATAACGAAAGAGAACGCGTTGCCCGTAAATAGCGCAATTAAAATGTGACTAGATAGTCGGTTACGCTTACGGCCTCGCGCGACATGTAAACATTATGACCCAGATCGTCGCACGCCCACGCGCCGCTCCGTGCGTAGTGTCGCTGGGGCGGTACATTAGCTCGTATTATAATCATATTAAAACAGTGTGGACGTGCAGTAACAATTCGCCGTATAGAGATGGCGAACATTATCGTACAGTACTTTTATGGTTACAGACACGTTTGCACTCGAGTTGCGCGCAGAATGCAGCGCGTAGTATTTATGTCAATGTTACAGGCAGCGCGGTAAGGGTTGGCGATTTTTATAAAGCGATTGAATTTATTTTCTTCGGTACGAATTCTAATAATCGCATTGCACAATGTTGTTTCTCATGATTATAAATAACAGACCATTAAAATATAATATTTAGTTTATATATTAATACATAAACGTATACTTAAATTTATGATAATGTTAAAGTATAAAGGGCATTATTTATACGAAACTTAAAGTTTAAACTAAACCAACCGCTGAGAACAAAGCACGAATAATGATGTAAATAGATACGTTTAAAAGATAATATCGCTCCACATGTAAGTGTGTTCTTGTTCCACTAATATTATGTAAAGTTAGTGTGAATATTGTGATTGTACGATTGGCAACCCTAAGCGCACACACAAGCGCGCGTCGCGCACCTGTGCGTGTGTGTACGCGAGCCGTGCCTGGCGACAGACGTATCCGGTGCGTTGAACTCGACCCCCCCCTGCGCCTCCCCAGCGCCCCACTCGTCACTATTAAGGCGGAAGCATATCAAACATACTTGTAACACTCAATCTGATGTACACAACCTAATCGAATCGAATTTTATTGACGTATAGCGTCTATGTGTGTGATAATATAAAATGTGGGATTGCTTTGTGTATATACCGTATAATATACATAGCGTCATGTGTTACAAGTCTGTAACCACCTTTACATGTGCACATGTAATTTCTGTACGATCGCTCGCCCGCCGTACCCATTGGACCGGCTCAGTGAGCTTTGCATGAAAGATCGCATGAAGAATATTTGCACGCATTTGCAATTATTTCAAGCAGAAAATACCCTATCAATGAATTTTAATATGGTCGCTAGCTCAGCAGTACGAACCGTATCTTTTGTCTTTTTCCTGTCAGCATTCTCTGATCAAACTTTCGCTCTAGTGTATCTCATATGGAATCTGGGTTTGCCACACGTTATATAAATACACCATATAAATATAAAATGTTTCCAAGTAAATTTCTTTAACATTTATTATGAAGTTGCGCCTTGTTCTTACAGATTTAAAACCAGTTAATTGTTCAATAACGTCAAATCATTACTCAATAGACCATTCACTTTTACAATTTAATTAGCCTTAATTCCTCGATAATTGGACATCGCCATTGGGAACACTGCCGGATCACGGATTGAACGTTTAATTAAATATCCTCCCGGACGGAGTCCATTCATCAACCTCAGCATCCAGTACGGCTGGCAGCCGGCATTAATAACGGCGAGTGAGAGTCATAAATAAGAACGGTATTGTAGCAGTGCCCTTAAAGACAATTTTTCACGGCCGAGCCATTTTCGCTGGTAATCCGACTGTTACGACATTATAATCGCTCCGCTTGTTTGTGTAACAGTCTCGCTCTGCTGAGCCGAGTCGCAGCCAGCGTCGGTGACTCAGCGGTTACGCAACGCCGCCTCGAGGCTTTTACCGTTTATTTTGCTGGTTACTCTATTTGGTGAGATTACGAGTCGTGATTAATACGAGGTCGTGGAGTGCACGGATTCCGTCTGCGAACGGTCGTGCTGTTCGTCGACATGGGAAGAGCTTATTTTGTGTCAGTGAATTGACTTAACATAACTGAGGTCGCATGGTTATCATACAAAACATTTTGGTGCTTGAATAATTACTTTATGTATTGAAGAGATCGATATAATAAGAATTTAATTTGGTTCAATGCACATTCTAATATAATCTAGGTATAATACCAGCAGTATCAGTCTGTGAAGTTTTCATGTAAATATAAAAATTATATGTATATTCACAAAACGTTTCTTAAGAAACACTCGGATAACAAACAGAAAATTGCGACATTATCGCAACTGAAGACGAAAACCAATTTACAGCCTACGAAGCGTTAAACGCAATTTTCAGGACACTGCTAAATAAACATACCAGACAACTTTCATAACATAATACCATGCCGTCACTAGCGCAGACTGGAAGTAGACACGGCTGAATAACTTAAACATTGAAATTTCTTTACATCAAATTTACTTGAACAAAATATACTAGTACAATAATTTATTCTAAAATAGTTTACAATATTAACAAGAATAATTAACAAGTTTCATTTAAATTATATAAATAGAACGTTCGAAATACGCTCAAAGTTACAAGGATTTTTTGTACTAATTTCAACTTACACTGGCCCGTGAAAATAATTTCTGAAGTACAAACTAAGAGGATCCTCGCGACTTGTTTTTCTCATATCTCAGATCTTTTCTCTAAAGCATTCCTCTACAAATCTTCTAATTTTATTCATTATTTATTGTATTACAGACTTTTACATACTACCTTCCTAATTGAGTACTTTATGTTGGCACAGTTATAGTTCAATCCACTTATCGTTATAGTTTGTTACATGCATTAGATAAAACTTGTAAATATATTCACTCACTCTCTCTCGTTGCTCTACTGGTTCTAAGCGCGACTGATAGGCGAGAGATCCTAGGTTTGATTCCAGATCGGTCAAATAATTGCTGGGTTTTCTAACTTGAAATTCCAATTATTAGTTTGGCGTTTGGATTTGTGCCTACTGTGCGGCAATAAACTCACCCCCCTTCCATGCGACTTTCCATAACAGACAAGTAGGAATACTACTACAATCCTTTGCCAACGTCTACGGGGAAATATAGGCGTGATGTTATGATATGCTACATAACTCGACCCACAATATATGTAAGCACACGTAAGCCGGAGTCAGTGCAACGAGGAAGCCATTACGCCGACACACATTCGCGTCTCTCCCGCGACTCATTCAATTTCCTGCGGCGTTCCTCACTCCGCTCCGGGCTCGTGATACGACTGCTGATAACGTACTTACGTTCACCCTTCTCCTGTGTATTTTCGTATTTTTTCCCGTCCAACAAATGGACTTGTTCCATACCATTTATCATCTACGGCGACGGTGTCGTGCAGTTTTTAAAATTGCTTTGATACAACTTCAACCAGGCGTTGCAATAGTTGCTTAAACCTAAGTGCCTCAATATAGAGTAGGTGTTGTCGACGAGCAGTAGGTACATTTCGAGCCCATTCATTGGAGGCACCATATCTATCAATGGACGGAAACGAACTGACGATTCTAATGATGAACTGAAATGTATATGTACATATATGCCACTTACAACCATATTATAAATGTATTTTACTCCATAACTGTTTCTATGTTTACATGTTATATAGGATAAATACAATTTCAGTAGTTGGTTACATTCGAAGCAGCGAGCCCGTATTCCGAGCGCAGACAACCCCAGGGATCCTGCATCTGTTCCTGAAATTATTACACTTCGGCAAGTAGCAAGCGACGCCTCCAAGCAATACTTCTGCCTAGTTGTGCATTGCGAAAGTTCATTTTACTGTATAATGCAACCTTAACACTATTATTCCATGCTATTTATTTCTTAACTTTAAATAAGAGTCCCAAACATTATTTTAATACGAAATAGGTAAGATACCAATCTACTCGCCAATAGCAGGTGTGAAACAGCATTCAAAGCATACACTCCGAAGATATTCTTGAGAGATATTTTTATACAGATAACGAATTTAACATAACAAGACAATTTGCTTGTTAAACGTCTACAAGGAAGTGAACGTTATCCGATAACTATTATTATTACAAAAGTTATTGGTGCTCATATCAAAAAACTAACGGGGATTACATTGTTAATGTAACGTTCAATATTTCCACTAAACTTGCCACTAGTTGCGCAGTATCAAAAGAAGCTGAAGATATTCCCTTGAGATTCCTTATAGGTATCTCATTGCTAGAAAGTGCTCCGCTTGGCAATCTAGTTAGTTGTAGCTTAGTTTGCAAGCCGGCGTGTATGCGAAGGTGCCCTTTGAGAATCTCAGTGTATACTCTCTTTGTGCACGTAACATCGTTAGTCTGTAGTCGCCGTGTAACAGGATGTCTATCACAATGTGAGCGAAATTACTTGAGCGTCGGGCGTTTGGTCTTTGTCGATCGGGATTATCTTACGATACTTAGCTTAGCTTCCGATAGCTTAGATACGATACCCTTAAAGCGATACGAGGAGAGGAATTTGCATTTTTATTGTATTGATATATTGAATCCACTACTACGACGTCAGTATGAATAAAAGTAATTTCTATTCTAAATTCTAATGTTACTAAAAAGTACAAAATTTACTCAAAAGGTCGATATGACTTTCAGCATTTAAATAAGTCACTGCTGATAGTAAAGCAACATAGACAGAATTATCAATGTTTTTTCCAACCTTACCTTCATTAGAACTGTTTAAGAACTTCCAAGAAATAAAGAACCTATTTCTCCACAGACGTATCTACATTGCGCTAGCATGGCCAAACAGTTCAAAGTAACACAGCATATATTATTGCAAATCATTCATGTATATATACCAACAAGAGCCGTAAAACAGTCATAAACAACGATATAATTCCAGGAGACAATGCACGCGGGGGACCGCATCCATCACGCGCGATGAAACGTCCGGGAGATGTATGCCGCGCAGAGACAGCGCGTAAATTGAGCTTTTGTGTTCACCGCCGAACTGGCTCACACTTTGGACGTCCTGCTACATAAATGTGACAAGGAATTCAAATAGCATTTACGACACAATATATAAATGAAACATGATTTTTATTGTTGAAATTTCATCTGTCTTGAACAAAAATGTGAAATGCTATTTAATTGGGGAGTCAGAAGTATTCGAAACTTGTGCATGTATTAAGAGAGAGATGAACTTAGAAAGAATACCACAGGTTTGTAAGAATAGAAGAGTCTAGCGGCCATCGCGAGTGCCTACCCCGTAAAGAATCCGGTATGATAATATCATAATGACGACTTAATATCAGATTCCATGGTAACGCCACAATAAGAACTTAAAGGTAATTTTGTGGCTTATTGTTAGACATAAAAGTGCCTTAAAGCCGATATCTACCGAGGCAGGGTTCACGGCCCCGTTATATTAAATTTAATGGAATCATGGTGAGAATAGACATAATTGAGAATTGATGTACATTCATGCAAAGATGTAGGACCCTCTGCAAATTGAACCTTTGTATCCGGTTTTAAATGCCAATCGAGTAGTTTGTGTAAACTCTACGCGTCTTTCTGTACGCGGATGTATCAAAGTGATTTCACAATAGATGTATCTGTGTTCTATATAGCGATGTATTTGTATGATCATATATATTTTTTTGACCACTACTATGTATTGTTATCTTTAACAGAAACAAAGATATTTCTCTGACGTTTGCTGATGTAATTTATTTATAATATCTTTAAGCTCAGACTACATAAGTAGGTCACAAACAGTCTGTAATACAGCCGCCAAAGACTGTCTTTTATTTCCTTTTATTGTATTTTTCCCTTTCCCTTTGTGTAGTCCCTCGATTCTTTTTATGCAACAAATCTTTAATTTGATTCTAGCAACAACATGATATCTTTTCTAACTTCCAACAGTAACATTTTGCGTACCCACTTATAAGAATTAATAAAATACACGTGGCTGAACGTTTAACCGTTCCAGTTTGTGTTACTAGGCCTTTCCTACAGAATATTACATAAAAATAAACATAACAAACAATGCTTGTACATGCCTGAAACATTATACCGTAACCTTTAAGTTCTCTAGAGATGCGGGTATATTTAAGATTGATTACTACGATAAGAAATATATTACGAAAAAAGACAAATTCACAGGCAGTCAAAGCTGCGTTTCTAGCATGCATGTCTTTGTATGGCTGCCTACTGCTGCGCGCAAATAGGAAGAAAACCTTAAATTTGAAATTACGCAGGAGGAATAGTCCAATAACGTTTTTGCACAGAGTTTTTACAAATGGTTGTACCGTATTGAAAAGCTTATCTTGTTTTTATTGCATATTGACAAACCCTGCAAGCAAAAATTCCTCAGAAATAAAGTTATCGTTCCACAATGAACCACACATTCCCCGAGCGGTGTGTGAACGCAAATTTCCTAAAGCTCAAGTCTCTAACATTTGACCTCGCCGCCCATCCGCTCAGTCATTCCGCGCAGTGTTTATGTTGGAAAATAACCGTGATGTGGCTCTTAATACTATACAGATTACTTTTTTATTTGCACTAAACATTAAACTCCATAGTACACGTTTATTGAAGAGATTATGAGGCGACTTAGTACGCATTTTAAATAGACAGTCACGTGCAAAATAATTATACATAGTAAGCTCTCCGGATATGACTCAAAGTGGTTTAAAAAGATCATAACAAAAATATGAAAATCGTGAATTGAGAGGTACATCAAAAGGGCAATGGAATTCCATTTTCAAACATAACTTCGTTGAAATGAACGGAAAATATCAGAAATTAGAAAATAATATTTTATTCTTTATATTAGAACAAAGGTCAATAAAATAGCTTGGTTGATTTTATAAACATTCCAAATTTAATTTTGTACAAGGTTGCAATATATTACGGAATAAAATAATAATACGCCCACATGGAACGTAAACCGCCATTTTGACTATTATAACCTTTACGATGGCGATAACAACAGTGTTATTCAGTGGTTGCAACACGCTATCCTTCCAATATAGCTTCGGCAAGGACCTCCTCTTCTAATTTACGGAGATCTAGAACCGAACCCTTGTACTGAAGCGTGGCTTAATGAGAATATCCATCGCTGGTCTTCGCGATGGTCAGAAACTTTATAATTACCATCTTAAACAATCTTACCATTGTATTTTTTTAACACCATTGCTATACTATACATAATAATTCTAATAGGGCTGTAGTTCTGAAGTTACGAACACGTTGAACGAAACGAAACAGAGGCAGTATTGCACAGCTGAGCTCTAGTTATAGATATATAAAAGCGTATACATACATTCTACTTCGATTATATAATAACTATCCAGCCTACACAAACCTACTCGCCGCCTCGGGGCGTCTGTCTAAAATCACAAAGCAAACTGAACGCTGCGCCAACGCCCGCCCGGGTGCCTCCGGTCGGATCTTCGCTGGTACCTCGTAAACTCTCGTCTAACGTTACTTGCTTGTGTTTACATTTACTGCCAATCACAAACTGACTTTAGATTGCTTCAAATACAATTAAAACAACACTGTATATTTAATCATTTATATTTAGGGATATAAACAATGGATACTATATATACATATATATACATATTTGTGAAGGAGGCAGTAAAGATACAGTACAGATAGTTCCGCACAAACGGTATCCCCGGAGACCATTAGTGACGGATCACCGCTTCGGTAATTCGCAATGTGAACGAACGACGACCCGTTCACAAAACAAATAAACATCCTTATACCCACTAACAAATTACTCACGTTAATTTACTCATCGGTCCCTTGACCGGATTGAGTGCTTGGATAAAAAAAACATTTCACTCTGTACACATAAATAAAAACGAACGAGATATTGACGTCTTATGTAATAAAACGTGAGAGAGATTGAAAATTGTATTTTGCCAAACACGCCTTAGATATCAATGTCAAAACCCCCCGACCGCCCCGAGGAGAGTGGGGCGAACCGGACCGTGGAGCGAGTTACTATAGCCAACTTTACTCGTTTAAATTTTGCGGAAGCAGTTTCGCTGCTTGCGTGCACGTTGACGATCAACTTGAGAAACTCACTTTAACTTTCATTGCTGCTTGGCTGATTGAGTTTTTTTGATAATGAACGCGTTTCGAGAACTAATTTGTCGCTAAGAAAAAGTATGTTATTGGCAAAAACAAATTAGTATTAACGTTTCTTTGTAACATTATTGACTTTGTGTGACATAAATGACCATTTACATGTAAACTTATCCAAACATACGCAAAATATCATAACATTGTTATTAAACAAGCAGGTTTTCAATTTCATTTAGAAATTGGTAAAAGAGAAAACATAATCACATTAAAACAAATTTGATTATCGAAAAACGTCGAAGGAATTACGAAAAATGAAATCTGATAACAAAAACTTAATGAAATTAAAACTTAAAAGAGACCGAGATAGGTACAATAAGTCCAGTCGATACATAATTAATTCACGTTTGAGCTAATTTCAATATAATTGGAGGGAGAGGTACAAAGCGAACGTACAGACCGAACAAAGTATGCTGAGCGGGCGGTGAAGAGCAATCAATCATAGATTCGCCAGGATCAAGAAGGTTAGGCTAACCGAAAATAGCGCGACACGCGGCGGTACCATAGCCACCACCTGCCTCCGAATATGTATATAATAAGGGGGAGGCGGATGGTGCGGGCGCGGAAAATCAATAAAGCGGGCGCCGAGCATCAAAACATACCGCTCCCTGCCGACCACCCCGGTCGCCCCTCGCCTCCCGTCTCCCGGGGAAACCCTCCCTTGTTTGGCAGACACCGTCCTTGATCTCCCCAGTTCGCCCGGGCGCGCAACTTTGGATAAACACTCGTATCGTCTCATTGGAAAATTGGGTCGCTTATGCGTTTCGCCTTCACGTCCTCCCCCCGATCTATCTCCCGAGTATCTTGTACGTTCTCATCCCGATGTGATTACGTATTTCAAATAGTGACCTGATAAAATATTTAGTGCTATTTCGAGTATTTCGTAAGTCCACATCTGTTCGTGATGAATTAAATTATCTATATGACATAATGACATCCGCGTTAAGTAGGTATGTGTGTGATATGATTCACAAAAACTAACAATGAAAGTCACATTTTGCACGGTGTCATGGTTAATACTAGCAAGTAGACCATAAAACGGTTTAATACCACAACGCTAATAGCCACACAAATATTAAGACAAATACCAGATTTTTACAAAATGTCACGTAATAGACATATGGCTCGACGTGACAACATTAATGAGAACATTTACAGGTGGAGACAATGTCTAAGAACACAAGTTCGATATTAGAATACTGATGATATTTTTAGTCACAGCAATGAACAAAGTAATTAATCCAGACGAATCACGTCAACCCTGTCAGGATGCTTATTTGGTACTCGACGCTTACTGTCTATCCCGTAAGGACCCTCGGTTGACGATACAATAATATTAATTTAATTTACAATAAAAGTAAAAAAAGGAAAGCATTATTTGGTCACATGTTATTGTAAGATGCTTTGATGCCAAAGTTTTAGCCGTCATTTGTAAACATTTTATGTGAAGCTATAAATTTTGTATCGGGTAGACAGGGCGACAGCGGACATCTATGTAAGAAGAAATTTTCTTGTTTATTTACTATTGCATTCAGCAGTGTTTAAGATTTTTGTCTTTTGGCGATTATTGTAAAAGAGACCCGTCAGTTCTGTAACAATGTAATAATAATGATTTAAATTATAAAACCAACAATAATAAAATACACTTAAACACCGAATTGTGTGTTCCGTGACACAACAACATCAAGCAGGGTCAGATTGTAGATAGGCTTGATAAATAAGTAGGTACTGGTTGTATAATAATTAGAGGGATATCCCATTGGGGGCTTTATATCAATTTTATTATTATTTGTACATTTGGGGTTAAATGTAACTACATGACAATAACTTGATTGATCAAACGCGTTTAATATATTATATGTAACACTTGAGTTAATCAGATTACTTCAAAAGTATTTCCGAAAAATCTGTCCAAAGCTTTTTATCAAATACCAAATAATTATTTAACAAAGCATGGTAATGATAGAAAACAGTGAGAGATAGAACATATCTCTAACCTCAGACCTGCCGTGCTTCTTCTACATTCATCACTCTCTTTATACACGCACGGAGACTACTGACTCCCAGGTCGGATCGCATCTACACTATTTAGTCTTGATAGGGGGAGCCCTACTGTTTGTCAAGAACTTGATAGATTTATTGAAGCTGAACCTATGCAATGTACCTAATTTAAATCTATATCTATGTCGTGTTCTTCCACTGCAGTAGGCCCAAGTATGTCATATTAGTGCACGGAGGGAAATTGCACATTGAAAATTTAAATTCACATCTCGCAACTGCCGTCATCGCTAAGTCAGTATCTAACTTGCAATCCGTTTGAGACGACCTGAGACCTGTGTTATGACGTCACGGCAATTTGTACGGAATGCAAAAAAGAATTATTATAAAAATGTTTAACAGACACCAAGAGATCATTAGCAACAGTACACTTGTATTTAAACAAAAAGAATAACGTAACATAACATCACGCCTGTAATCCACGAAGAGGTAGGCAGAGGAGTGTATAACACTCCCACGCTTCACGAGTTACGTTTACGTCCCACTATGGAATGGGTGGTGAGGCTATTTATAAACCCATCATCGAAACAAATGTTTTTATACATACACTAAGTTTTCGAATTTCGTGCACGGCTTGAAATAATCCTACATGTTATAAGCACACGAGTATGTACGTGCCATTTCAATTTAACTCGCGAAATATACGCCGAAATAACTTTCACAGCTCTTGCAGAACTTTACACGCGAACACAAACATGCATATAATATAAAGAATAAACTCTTTAACGACAATACGCAGTCATAAGTTATTTTCGGCCGTTTCCTGACACAGTATTGAGACGTGATATAACTCATCCGTAGGTATCGAATAGAAATATGCCATTTCTGCATGAATCATTCAAGGCGCATTCCGTAATCGCCATATGCCTCGTAAATAAATAACGCAACACACATTATACATAAGAAATATGCAAATATATTATAATATCCACATTAGTATAATAACAGGTATCGGTTTCTTGGAATTTTCCACTGCATTATAATCATTGTATCTGGCTGTAGTTAATTTTGTGCCAGAAACAAAGGTGCCGTGGCGTATACATACATTTCCTCGAGTTTTGTAGAATCAACGTATGTAGGTACACTTGAGTGCAATTCTATTAAAAGCATTGGAATAAATATTTACGAAAACGAGGTAACGTTTTGTTCAAACTAACTGTAGTGCTTTTGTGGATTGAATCAAACACTTGTGTACATTCTGACGTACCTATTATATGCAGTTTATTTGTTTTTTATACATTGATTTATTCCTTCATAAGTTCGTTCATTATTTATTGCGTTTATTAAACAGTTATAAACATAATTTCTAGAACTTCATATTATACAAATAGTGTCTGTTCATTTAGCGTACAAATAGGTAATAACTTACTTGGTATGGTTGAAGGTTGGCATAGTCCAAGAACTGGAGCTGTCTGTCATGCAAGAACTCCACGGGTTGAGCGTCTGCCTGCAGCGTCACGTCAGCTGACAGCGGCGTGAATGTCTGTTGGAGAAGGTACAATGTAACAATTTATATCTGTTTAACAACATTCCGTTAACTTTACAAAGCAATCCGAATTAGCTATAAATAATTTTTCTTGTAGACATTCCAGTTTTGTATAAAATACCTATACTACCTAGAAAAGTTTTGAGGATAAGATATGAAATCTTATTATTATTACTTGTCAACCTTAAATAATTACTATAATAATTACTTAAAGAAACATTTCTTTGAACAAAATTTAATTAACATGGTACTGGCTTCCTTGCCTGATTTCTTGTAGGTACTCATCATCATCATTAGTCTATTGCATTCGCTTGTATCTATTATTACTTATTAATATATAATGTTTGTAATAGTATTAATTTAAACTATAATACTCGAGGATATTTATGTTTTCAAGTATTTTAAATAGCATCTTTTGCTTTTCGTAATGTTACATTGTCCTTGGAACGCTTGTCTGAAAGCAGAGCTTGTAACGCCATCTGTTTTTCGTCTAGAGCAACACGCAACAGAAAAGTACGACACAAAAAAATACCACACTCGAACGTTTGCGCATTAATAAAATAAACGAAGTTTTTATTCAATAAACAAAGAACTTAGCATTAACTAATTAAATAAAATTTTAACGTACTCGACTGTAATTGTTTAATACGTCCGTTAGGTGTATTCAAGCACGGTACGACAGTGGAAATTTTACCATAGCAAGTTTTGACTTCGGCTCGTATGTAAATTAACTTTTTAAGCGCTATCGTAAATAATGCAAAATAGCGCACAGCTGGCACCAAACGGCTCATGCGACGGGTCCGCGCGTGTTTATCAAACGAAACTGACCTCCGCGGGCTGGGCCATAATGGAATACTTTGCATACGATTCATAAAAGGAAAAAAGTAATTTACGTATGAACGTAAGACTTTCATTTACATAATTATATTGTACATCAGATTGCCTACAATTTATTACACTTTCGTACTACTGTACGTACCTACCTGCACATTATCTTTACAACTATGTATAGAAAATTCTTTACTAGGGCTTATCTACGATAAAGTAGTCTCAAGAGCTCTCTGAGTTGCTAGAAAACAGACTGCTAGAAACGGTCTTTAAATTTATTGTATAATTTTCTTATACTTTAACTAATGACCCGTTTAATATTAAGATGTTAACTGATAAACCGAAGGCCTTGAATTTAAACCAAAACTAGACGCATATCAAAACGGATTGTTCTAAAATTGTTCTGGATAGGTTTTGAGTCAAAGTACAAAAGAATGTAAAATTTGCTTGTATAGGGGATTAGAGCTTTGCATAAAATTATTACTTGCAGAGTATAACTCTATTAAAAATACATAGACACTCGCCAGGAAGCAAGTTGAGGATAAATTTAATACGTCGTAATTCAAAAGACGGGACTACAAAATGGGAGTTAATTAATTGAGTCAATTGTTAGTGGAGTGGAGAGTGAACAAATTGCCATCTGGCAGCGAGTGCGACAGGGACAAATGTATGTTTTGGCACTGCTTAAATAATAATACTCATTTTATACTGATTATTATTAAACACGAGACAAGAGTGTTAGACTGGTATGTACGTCGCGCGTTAGCGCAGTGGTCGGCGAACCGGGATGTTGAGTCGAAGATCGTGGGTACGATTCCCATCTTGGAGAAACAATTGTGTGACGAGCATAATATCTGTTTTGTTTGGGTGT
>DWTO01000166.1:0-25575 GCA_018244755.1 Jemadia pseudognetus
GGGACGTAAACGTAACTGGTGAATTGTGGGAGTTTTCTACACTCCTCTGCCTACCTCTTCGGGGATAACAGGCGTGATGTTACGTTTACGTAAAAAATCATTAGATACTGACTTTAGGTATTACCTACATCTTAGTATCATTAAATCTTTCATTATCTCACAGATGGACATGGATCTGTACTCAGAATGAGAAGAGTTAGGGGAATCGTCTGCCACGCTGATCCAAACTTTAAACACTCTGCAAGCAGACATGAACAATTCCAAGATATAGGTTTCCTCGTGATGTTTTGTGCTCAGTTACAATGAGAGATCTTTCATCTATAAAATGTACATTACATAAGTAACAATAATTTATATCTATAGTTTAGATGTCGTGCAAGTAGAAAATAGATATTTCCTTCGATATCAATAGCGGCTAATCTTAGAGCGATGGTCATAGAAAGTTCTAGATTACAGATAGTATTGAATTACGTTATATTTGTGATATCATTCACACTGTCAATAAACATGCGTCAAACAAGTAGGTAGGTATACAAGTGAACTCTGAGATTGAACATACAGTTATTGACAACTGAGTGATACTTGTCAATACATGAATTGAAGGTAAATGCGTTGAATATACCTACATAGTAGCTTTCGAAAATTACCCGAGCGTAGTAAACGTATTTGCAAACTGATTGGTGCCAATTTTATCATGCATAATTGGAATATTATATCTTCAAATAGTCAATCAAGTATTTCACAGTAAATATGTAATCAGTCAGACGTTGTCAAACTCAGTATTGCCTATTATAACCAGCAAATATTTAAAATCATATGATATTTCTAAGTACGTGTTATATATCATTAATTTCTTTTATTAATTTGTGATGACCTTACATCATTTGCGGTAATTTTTCATCGTCATAATTATTAACCTTTTTATCGTTTAACTCCGCTCAGAATGAGTAGGTTTATCGCTATAGTAATGTTGCAACATTGGCCAAGTGTAATGTAGACTTCCCATGCCTTGGACGAATTAAAGGAGAACTAAACATATACCTAAAGGCTTCGTTAAGATGTTTTGTTTTACAATTACGGTAAGTAATATGTACATATTTAATCTTTAAATGCACAGTTTTTGTACAGAGATGCTCGCTAGGATTTAAATCCAAGACTTCTGGAGTGAGAGGTTAACCGCTAGGCTATCAGTGCAGTGGTATGATAATAATTTCTAGGAATATACATAATAGAGGATAGGTACAGATGGAAAGAAAATTGAGTCCATCGAGGTACATATAAAAACAAAATTGGCTAGTTACACTAGGGTACAGATACATAGTTGATGGGCTAACAAAGCAATACACAGCCGACACAGCGCACAGCGCCGCAGTGCAGAGCGCTGTGTCCGTGATTAATGGCACAAAGCCCGGGCCGGGCGCCACCGACCGGCGCGGGCGTGCACGGGCAAAGAGTGCACATTTTAGAACAATCTATATTGTGTTGGAAAATAAATTCAATTATTCCAACTGTAATTTTATAACGATAATTGTAAGTATGTTGTCTTAATATCTAAACAGACTGAGCTTTTATAATTACATTGGCTAAAAGAAATTAAACAAACTTTTATATTAACACAGTGTTTTAGCAAAAATTTGTTAATAGTTACCTACATATTGCCGATGTATTGTGTAGTCGAACTTTATTTTACAAGTCGGTGCTTACAGTTTTTTTGTATCTTTATTCTTTGAAAGAGGAGTTCGGACCTCGAGGGTTCCCTCTGTACCGGAGCCGTCTCAGGGGATCAACTGCCCCCGGTGATGTCGCCCCGCTTAGATGCTGTCATTGACTGTATCGTCACTCGGACGTCGTAGGTTGAGCTTCTGTCCTCCTCTTGGTAGGAGGGAATAGTCTCTCGAGCTCCTGTTGTAGCGGTCGACTCTCAGGGGGTCAATCGTAAAGCGCTCGAAGCCCCTGAAATGAGCGTGTGATCTATTGTCAGCTCGTTCGTACATACGCCTCGCCAACCGGGTCACAAAATCATCTAAGGGCTCCACTTTTAAGTCGCGCTTCAATATGTTGTTCCTGGAACGAGGCTCACACGATTTCTGGAAGGGCGAGGCTTTGCTGCACCCCAAGACGCATGCGTTGCAACTTAGCTACCAACATGTAACACGTCGGCGACGCATAGGTTAGCTGTGATCGAATGAAAGGTTTGTAAACCCAAAATTTGGTGTGGATTAATAATTTGTATGTCAACACTGGTCGGAGTATCGCAAGAATGATGTGCTTCTTGGACCGAGTGCTCCACCTGGGGACGCTTTCGCAGCGGCAATCGTTGTGATACTCAAGGTATCACCTTAGGCTAACAAGCCACCACTCCTTCATTTATCCAATCACGTTGGAAGTAACTCGAGAATACACTGTACGCTGATGCCTGTAAACTCAGGTTTAAGTTTCCTGAGGGCTGAAGGGAATTCATTATTCACTAATAGTGGGATATATGTTAACGTAGGAATACATACTAAGTATGTAAAATCTAGATCAATCTATATATTCCTATCACGAGAGCATTACCGCGGGGATATAGAGAACATAATTGTGCTAATATTGGCATATAAAAACATCGTTGCCATGTTCATAGACAAAAATGGTATTTTAGTCAATTCTGAAACGTTCGTCCTATTATTCAGTAAGATATTCAGAACATCTTGCGAAAAATGTGAGCAATGACTCATCCACAAATGGTTATTTGGCATGGGACCAAATTTTGCTGGCTTCGTTCGTACGATACTTTATTTTTGTACGTATCTATTTATTTATATGTATATATGTAAGTGTATATGTGTACTTTAAGAAATTGTATAAGTGACACCACCCATGTATTGATTAAATATGATGTGCGCTTTCTTTAAGATTTGAGAGCCCTGGGTTCTACCCTTGGGTAGATTACTCTTGGATTTTCTTAACTTGAAATTTCTAGGAGTACCTCGGGGTAAAACTTGTGAAACGTGGGACTATACTACACATCTCTGCCTACCTCTCCGTGGATTACACACGTGACATTATATTAGAGTAGAAAATACACACTTAAAACTATTTGTGATATTACTTTGTGTGAACGAAGTAAGATATTATACATTGTAAACAATTTGTTCAATGGGAAATCCAATGAGTTCTAGCAGAAAATATCATTACAAATATATAAAATGATTCATATACGTTACTAAGAAAACTGTGTGTTGACTATGGGGAGATTTGATACTCATAAGCTGACATATCATGAAGATGGATTGCTCTATTAAGGTATACAGTAATTTCATTTGAAACTAATTATTAAAATACGTAGATGTATTAATCAACTAATAAATATATTATCTACTCACTTATTATTAAGTTTACTGGATGGATTGTAGTTTCAGTTGTCTAAGGACATAATTCACATACATATACTATCGGAAACGTAACGTGGTGAAACGTGGAAATGTACCTACGTACTGCACTCCTCTGCCTACCTCTTCGGGGATTACAGGTGTGATGTTACGTTTTGTATTTGGTTACTATTGTTTTACCAGTGAAACATTGTCAAACCATTTATTCAGTAATACCTTTATATAGACATTTCTGAGTAAGTTATAAGTGTTTATTGTCATGTCATACTGGAATGTATTTTTAAATATTGGAATATACAATCCGTGCGCAAGAACTTGAGACATGCGTAGTGACGTCACGGCTTGTTTGAACAATGTTAAAAAAGTTGTTTAGTAGTTTCTAAGATATTGTTAAAAATATATAATATAACTTTAATTAAAATGAAAATTAACGATATTTAATCATAAAAACAAATACACATACCTACACAGTACTCAGGTCTCAAGTTATTGTGCACGGGTTATATTTTATACCAATATTTTTCTTATTGCATAAAACTTTATTATTATTTAGACGAACGATACGGTTGATGCAATCCGACACGAGATGGCACAAAAACTATTTGTGCTTAAAAATTCGTTGCGCCTCGCATCGCAAGTTTTAAAAATGGCATAAGGTAACATATTTAATTAATACACTGAACTCGCTTTCTATGGAATCGTCGGAACATTTCAAACGTAAACGGCATGAATAATAGTTTTAAAAGTATTTGAATAAGCAGTTCATTAATTATGTGCCGGGGGTATAATAGTAATTTTTGACGGGACCCTTCCTGCTCCCAATGTGCTCCGCTTAGTTGTACAATGTTCAAATGTTCCTAGACCGGAGTACATTTTGGAGTCCTACGATATTATATCGACGTACGATATTATATCGTTGAATTTTTTTTGATAATACGTACGTGATATTTGAAATATTTTTGTTAATTCTTCTTAATTTCAATTTCAGAGTGCTTTTCCTGGTGAAAAATAAAAATATTGTTTTTTTATGTCAAAAATTCAAAATAGTACGGAAATTATAATTATACAGACAGATACACGAAGAAAATAAAATAAACTCACGGGACCTGTGAAATTGACACAGTTAAAAACATACAACTATTGAAAGTCTTTTCTAAACGCGAATTTAATTAAAATATTATTTCATGTGGCTGTTAACTATCCAACGTCATTTATCACACATTGTATTCGTGGGGGTAATCGAACGACATGAGAATAGGGGTCAGGTTGGATTTTTTTTAAAATCCATCTCAGGTCGTTAGTTTTGGCACAGATGCAGGGCTAAGCACCTCGCCGTGTCAAGGAGTGCTTAAGCAGCAAACTAAGTTACAAGGCGGTAGGGTCGCACTTATGATTAATAGATAAGTATAATCATAGAGTACGCGTTAAATAGAAATGCCTTGCATAATTTCAGAATACTAACCGGTCGCCTGATGAATTTTATTGTAAGAATAATTAAAAAATAATTGTTGACGTTACGGTCATAAGTAAGTATATTAAAACATTAGTGCCGCCTATTTTACAATATAGGTATTTCTTATATTGTAAAATAGGCGGCACTAATGTTTTAATATAATTTAAATATTCAGCGAAAAAATCTAAAGACAAAAAATGATTTAAGAAGGTAGGTAGAGATAGGAGAGAGGAAGATAGGTAGGTAGGTAGCCAAAGATAGATCTTCGCATATTGCTCCTAAAAAGAAAATTGAAGGGCTGCTGCTGGAACAGATGTAACTGCAGTCAAACTGTTCACAGAAGACTACTTTTTATAGCAGAGAAATACATATACCTAGGTACCACTACCTCGTTGGTCGTGTTGGTTGCAAGTGCCACTGCCGATCGGAAGGGCCTGGGATCAAATTCCGATTCGGGCACTACCGGATTTTTCTAATTTAGATTTTCGAGTGGCTCATATTCTAGAAATGTGCCCGGTGTATGGCAATAGGCTCACCACATCTTACATTACATAGTGGGACGTGAACGTAACTGGTGAAACGTGGGAGTGTCTACACTCCTCGGCCTACCTCTTCGTTGATTATAGGCGTGACGTTACGTTACGTAGAAATACCTATAAAAGTATTTTCATGAAGTACCTACCCTTGTCCATTTATTCTGTCATTATAACACACCTTCGAGTGAACGGTAAACTATAGGTATAGTATAAGTAATGGGGTTTTCTCATCCAGTAGTGTCCGACGTCCTTTGCTTAGACAAATTAGTTATATGCTCGAGTCGTTCCCGAATAAGCCAAGATATGAAAATTCATTTTGTACGGCTTAAATAAACTTAACTGACATATGGAGAATCTTTAGCGACGTGCTTGGGTTCCACCAGACGATCATTTTGTGACACTATTGAGTTGAGAATCTAACTTGTTGAGTATTATAATAATCCTTACCTAATACAAAACGTGTAAGACACATATGGATGTATGCAGTGGCGAATTTAGAAATTTTGAAAGTACCTATAGGCTGTCTAAGGCTGTACAGTTTTTGCCTATATAATGGTCATGTCTTACAATATTTTTTTAATCTAACAATTTACTATATTATATTTACTATAAATTTTTTTGCACTTTTATCTGTAAGACATCAGTAAATCTTCATGCAAAAATCTTTCAATGAGGTAGCAAAAAAAAATACTGTCCTCAAATTTCCCGCCCCAAAAATCTGCCGCCCTAGACTCAAGCCTACTCAGCCTATGGGTAAATCCGCCACTGAATATGTGTATAAAATATCAAATTTCTGTTTCAGTGAACAAGGATTATAAATGTGCTTGTAAATATTACTCATAAATATCAAGACCTTAAGATAAGGAACCAATTCCGAGTTACCTGAAAGCTGAAAGGGCGCACGGTCGGGCCAATTATGAAAATAGCGCACCTGTGCTTGTCAAACACGCCCGCGCTTGTCGGCCGGCCTGCACTGGTCATTAATCTCTCTACGCTTTATACATTCCTGATACCTTCCGCTCGTTCTGCAATATGAAAATTATTCTGCATCTACAAAATAGATATTTATAATGAAGTAAAAATAACTATTAAACTATTCTGTTGCTAATACAAGTTTAAGGATATTTTATATTTATATAGTCCGTTCATGTAACTTACCGATTATTTAGTTACTGCTGCGCCATCCATTGGTTAGTAGCATGTAACTAATGAAACATTCTTGAAGAGAATAGTAGAATATTTTTATATGTATCTAGCGCCATCTGTTATCGAGTAGAAATGAACACAGTTTTAAAGAATAATGAGTGAAATTGAACTTAAAATGGAAATAAATTATCTGTACCTAATTATACTTACTGTAATAATTTGTTTCATTTATTGTTCTGGTTTTTGTAGAAATTGTTACATATCCTAAAATATTTGTAATCCCTAAAACAGTCAATCATTTTTAATCATGAGGTAAAATCTTTGTATAGGTAGTAGGTACATTACTTTAGTGCCTAAATATAATAATTTTTATTACATTATTCTGCATTATATTATTTGCTAGGCTTTGTTTAACGTTGGTAAATTATAAAAGTTTACGCTGCGAAATAAGACATTAAATTATATTTTCATTATAGGTATTTTTTGACTCTCACGTTTGACTAAATAATAGCTTACTAAATGATTACACTACTATTTAGTTTCTCTTTAAATTTAAATAAACCTTGTATTATGCAAAAATATTTTGTAATGTCCATAAATATAATTACTTAAAACAGTTGATAATTTATGCGTCATTTTTGTTTAACTATTCTTTTCGTGAGATTTTCTTGTGCGGCACTTATATATATAATTCATTCCATTTTATTATTTTTACGTTTAATTATTTCATTTGAAATAACCCCATTCCATGCATGCATTAAAAGCATAGGGGCCTGGGAAAATGACAACAAATTTATTCACAAATCATTTATTGAGAATAAAATAATATTTATAAAATAATATTTATGAGAATAAAAAATATAATTTTTAAGAGTTAATAAATTACTGATAAGTGGCTTTTTATATTTTCTATTTCTATACCATAATAACTTTATAATTCTCATACATTTTGGGAAATGAATATTATTTAGCTAAACTTACTAACGTTGTAACATATTGTATTAGTTCACAATTTGTAAAGTGGCAGAAGTAGATGTAAAAGAAACCAAATCAAGCTCTTTATATTATTATTTATGACTCTGCATTAATTCATTTAAGCATTGGGCTGTATAAAACCAACCGTACGAACAGTTTATTTTACCTCCCAAAAAACATTCGCATAACCGATGAATACTTATAGGTACTTATCACCTAAGTATATAACAACTAATGCTGGTAGTATGTATTAGAAGTGTTTGTAATACGGATTTTAATATTTCGAATTATATGTATAGTAGGTACTAACCAAAATAACTGTAGTAGGTACCTTTGCCTTTTTTAAACACTTTAGTATTACAAGAATTGATAATGAATAAATATAAAAGATAGCAATGTTAAAAGTATAAAAGTGTCAGATATAATTGCTAAGAATTAACAAGATCAACGTATCATCTATTATTTAATATACCTATTCCATTTTGTTTTATAACATTAGGTAGGTACGTAGAAAGCGCAACTTCCCATCGCGCACGTTTCACTGCATTGTTTATATAAAACAATTTATTATTTCATTATTATATAATTTATACACAGTACCAACAATGAATACGTATACTATGTCAATGGAATTTTGATGAGAACATGAATTGCTGGTCTGGCCTTCGGTTCCAATTTACGTTAACACTTAGGTACTTAGTTGTTATAAATAAATACTTATTAGTAATAAGTATTTGAATTGATTGCGGATATTGCGTGTAGGTATATTAATAATCAAAATTTATCTGTAACACTGCATACTTATAACGAAGGAAAAATTATTAAGAAATTGAATAGAAACATAATTTATAACACCTTTATGACAATGTTTTCTAAAGAAAACCAAAAATCTAAGTACCTATCTAGGTACGTTTAGTAGGATATTTGTGAAACTAAATTTTAAACATAATATCACACTTGTAATCCCCGAAGAGGTAAGCAGAGGAGCGTATGTACCTAATACCTACACTCCCACGATTCAATAGATACGTTTACGCAACTGGTTGAACGTGAAATAAAATGTAAGATTATTGTCTTGCGTGCTTAAAATTTAAATTTTATTGAAACGTCTATTCCTTGTGTGCCTGTATTAATTACTTTATATGTGTTAGATGTCTTAGATTAAAACTAAATTAAGAATATAGGTGTATTAATTGTTACAGAGTTACAGTGAAACTTCAAAGAAAAAAAAACATTCTTATGTAACAACATTTATTTACTTCCTTAAACAATTCAGTGTTTATTTTATTTACGTTAAAACAGATTTAATTTATATTTCATGTAATATCAAGGGCAAATATACGATAATGTGTAGAAATTCTCTATACTGTAGTTGATTAGATTTAGGACATTAACTATAGGCATGGAATATTCTGCTGGCGTGTTTCCGGACATAGTACCTGTATATCTAACTTAGGGTGACTAGGGTTTTGCTACTTAAGCGTGCTCCATCTTAGGACGCATTTACGCTTTTCGTCACGCGGGTTTGCGGCCAAACGGCTAGTTATCATATAATTAAATGATGGGAATTTACGTATTAAAGTTTTAACTAAGAATTACTGGTTTTCTCCTATAAATAACGGTAATTCTTGTTAATAACAACATCAATGACCCAATTAAAGTCTATGATATAACCAGTAACCATATATAACTATTGAATATGTGATAAAAGCGTAACATCATGCCTATTTTCCACGAAGAGGTAGGCAGAGGAGTGCAGAATACTCCCACGTTACACCGGTTACGTTTACGTCCCACTATGGAATAGGTGGTGAGCCTATTGCCATGCACCGGGCACAAATATGTCATAAATTGATTAATATCTATATGTGTGGTTTATCAGCCGTCTGGTAGTCTAACACAGGGTCTCTTGATGCTTACTTTGGGATCAGATGGCTGTGTATGGACACAAAGATATTTGTAAGATATAAGATTTATTTGATGAATGTAGAATGAATGTCTGTAATTGTAGTGATACATATTTGGCACTACTGCACTCTGCCTACCTCGTGAAGGACTTAACGGAATGCAATAATCATTAGATACAATTAATTTTGTCATTTGAAGGAGTACTGTACATTTTTCTGCTTCTCTATATCGTAGGTCTGTTTACGGTCCGGAGTATAATTCGTACGTGACTTGATTCGTAAGGAGCCATTAAATTTAGAGGCCGGAATTTATCGAGGTTAGTTAAATCAGGCAAGTCGAATCTTATTTAAGTATGTTTTGTATGTTATAACAGCGTCACAATAAATATCAGTGAATTTTAGTTTCCCTGTGGGATTCAACAACACCAAACATAAATACATAGCTGATATGTTGACATGTTCCGTGTAAAATTATTATATGACACACGAATTTTCAAATTGAATGTATGTATTTCAAAAAGTACCTACATATATCTATAGTAGACCGCGAAACTTCTAAAAATCAAATTTTGAGGGTTACAACAAAGAAAGTTTATATAAGGTATATATTGTATATTGAGTATATTGCAAATATAGTTATAATCTCTTTACAATGTCTATGAAATTTCTCCATAATATCTTTAAGCTTAAACCTCTTTAAGGGATACATTGTTAAAGTATTAAATAGTCAAACATAACGTGTCAAACGATAGTATACATATTAAAATGATATTAAAAAATAACACATGATTTTGTTATCAACGATCCAAGTTCATCGTTATCTCTGTGCTCTGTTCACTGTCTTCGAGTCGATGCAGTGCATGCACCACACAAACCTCTCTAGAACCGAATTTGTCGCCTTACTTCAAACAAATTCGGATCTACAGGGTAGATGTAGGGCACTAATTTTGATGCCGGTGGCACCAAATTATACTTTTTCGCTCTTCTCTCTTCGCAAGTGCTATAGGTGTATCTCAGTTGAAAGAAAGAGGACTTACACAATAATATGACTCATCGTAAAAACAATTAATGGGCTGGTATTAATTGTTATATAAAACTGTATCAAGTTTAACCGAGCATATCAATATTAAAAAATATATAAGGTATTACTAGGAAAAATGTTTAAGTACAAAATAGTTATATTACACATTCTTTGTGTTAAAGCATAATTTTCTAAGCTTTCTTTTTCTATTTTATTGAACTATAATGGTTTTCGCGTTTTATCGATATATTTAATCTTTAAATATTCACATATAAAATATTCTCGTGATCGTTTAGTTAAATTATTGACAAAAAATACACTGGCTCGATTCATATTTTAAATATGCTTACATTAAAATTGCATGGGAAAAAGTCAACAATTGTGTGAAATAATAATAATAATGAGACAAATAGAAAATATTAATAGGCTAATTAATTAAAAGTAACACAAGGATAACTTCGCTGCCGCTAGATCAGAGACGCGCGTGCGCCCACACCATCTGAAATAAGTAGGAAATTACCCAATGAAAAAAATTAACACGATATGAATCACACGTTCTATATTTAAAACGCATCTCCGAACACACATCGATCATAATTAAAATTAGCACTGTCAAGAGTTGGTAAAAATTCTATCAATTAGAAAAAAATCGCAGCACGACACGAGAGCGCCGTGAGCACAATGAGTTTATTAAAGCGTGTAACGAGTCACACGGTAGCGTCACCGACGTAATCGATCATCGTAATTGTTGTAGGCTATCTTTAGGCCAGCCGTTGAACAAACATTTTGAGGCAAGAGAGGACGGCTCTGTTTGAACAACGCTAGTAGTGTCAACGAAAAACAATTATTAAATCACCATCGTATCAAACGCGACTAGAAAGTGAATATCTCATTAGAAAGTTGAATAGGAAAAAATCACAATTTAATTTAGACAAACCACGGCACCGAACGGAAGGAAATCGCCCGTAACAAGCATGTATGCGTTTTAGGACGGACGCGCTAATCAAAATTCAACAAAGCATGTTACGTACTTAGATACAAAATAGTAAATGGCGTTTCGCATTATGTTGCATCACTGTGAGTCATATTATTTTAGAAAAATCAATATGACGAAACCAGAACTAAAGTCCTTTCTCCGATGGGAATGTATTCGACTTACCCGTTTCAGATATGGAAGAATGAAATTTTATCGAAATAAAAATCACTCGAATGGCTTCCTAAACGATTTTGACCGTCCGAGATATCTTCTAGGTGTACGCTTACGATCGATACCCACGTTGTACGCTAGAATCGCGTATGCTGTAATTACGATTGTTATCTAACACTATTCAAATTGTTTTGATACTTTTAGATACGGATCATATGAACAACTTGGTAAAAAATGAATCTAACTGGTTTTTGCGGCAGCTCGATAGAAAAACTCGGCGCGTCAGTGTGTCTGTGTCGGTCGCGAATTCGTCGGTTGATTCGCCAACGCCAACCTTGGGGCAACGAGGCCGGCATCCGGCGCGGCGCGGCGGCGCTAGCAACTGGGTCAGGGGACGCGCATGCGTGCTCCGGACACAAGCAATGAGCCCGCCCCCGGCCCGGGACCGAATGAATGGCTCGGACCCCCACTTTATTACATCCACTCTAACCTGACCTCCCCTTCTCATCAACCTATTATGACTCCCCTCGCCGAAATGTTTAATTCCTTAAGCTCGAGACTTATACGAAGCTCTCGTGTATCTGGCCCAACGAGCAGCTGTTGGATAAATCTGTTGAGCGATCGGCCCACTAGTTGCGAAACTCAGTCTAGGCTTGATTAGATCCATTGTCGGCGCAGACATGTCCATTAAAGTCATGTATACACTGTATAGATAATTCATTATACATTTGTTTAGAATTATTCTTGAGCAACGTGAAATAATAAAAGGAGCAACTAAAATAAAAACAGGTAACAAATTTTGTACTTTATTCAAATCCGAACGGAAACATTAATTACAGTCAGTTTTACTTATAATTTAAATGGTACTGTTGCAGACCTTACCGTGTGTCTGTTTGTCAAGACTTCATCATAATACAATCAAGCGTCCTTTTTACAAACTTTATTTGCAAATGATCCGTATCAAGTTTGCTCCTTTACCGAATCAACCGAGTTCATTTACCGAGTTAAATTGATATATAAGAAAATCTTAAATATTTACACAGTGCCGTACAAATGTAGGTAATTTATGATTCAATATTTGTAAGAGCAATACTGCTAAAGCCTTTGAAAATTACATATCGGATAAACAGTGAAAATAAGAAGAAAACGAGCAAGATTTTCTTCCAGCAACATTGGCCGTCATTATCATAAATTTCCTCCGTTGTAAAATGTAACGCCATGAGAACATTTTCACCCGAGAAACTTGCAAAGTGGACCTACTTCTGGCAAATAATTTAGCTTCACGGACAATTAGCCGTGTTATTTTGCTACTGTGCAGATTGGAATAATAGAGTGAAATGGAAATTTAGGAACACGAAAACATTGTACGAACACTTACCTAATGTTGTTGGCAACGATGAAACATCGGATAACAAAAACACGAGAATGGGAATAAATGTAGCGAAACAAATAACTACTTAGACGAACGAACCAAATATGATATTAATAAACCTAAATTATAATGTAACTAAAAAATCGAATATAACAGTGCGGTCACAACCGAAAACTGAAGTGATCACAACGAGAGTCGATCTCTGTCTGATGAGCTTCCACTCTGCGACCAACATGAAACTATCGGTGATGAAAACTATTAGCAAGCCACTAATTGTACGGCAGCCTACATAGCGGCGGTAATTGGCCCATTTACACGTTTTGTTAGTTCGCTCTGCATAATTGCCGCTGTTTATACGGGATGATATGAATTTGCCGGCCACGAGCCGTATAACAATTTTACAAATTATTTCCACTGTTTCTATTACAACACACTACCTAATGAACATAATGTGCTAATGGGTGAATTACTCCATAGGATTCACTAACCACAGTATTTTTTTAAGTTCTATAATTAACACAGAAAACAGATAAATATCAGTAAATACCTGTTATTCATCATGTCTAAGGTCTATTTAGAATCTAAATTAAAAAAAAACTTCATTCAATATTTAAATATTTCTTAAAAACATTGCAAAAAATTTGTAATTTTACCGTGACTTATAAAGGCTGCCGAAAAAGAACACATTCCGTAATTAAAATACGGCATTTAAAACTGTGAACTTGGGTCATTAAGCATGCGCCTCTACACTCGTGCTAGTACCCATGACTGGCACCGTACGTAGTCGTATGTGGGGGCCATTTGCATTTCTATTTATCGAACCAGTACGAGACAATGGGAATCAGTTAGATCATCTGCTACAGTTGCTCAACGGTGACGGACAAAGCAATAGGTAGCATTCAAATTAGAACTATGACATTTTATAATACACGGAGCGAACGGAAGGTGCCTCTTCTGCGCATATTTAATTAAGGCATGTTTTAATAAAAAAATGGAGATGCGTATTTATAATTCATAAAGATTTTTGCGTATTTCTAGTCTAATTGAAACGATAAACGGGGAGTTGATGATGATACTTTGATTATCTGTAGTTGTTCGGAAACTTTTGACACCAAAGATTTTAATTTTGGTATATGCCTCAATTTTTGGCCTCGTGAATGTATGTAATTCCAATGATTAATAATTTTACGCTAGTTAAATTCATTTGAACGGAATGAATGTGACAATTTCTTTATATGATTACTCTTAGATCGTTAACTAAACAGTTTTTATGACTCAATCTTAAAATGTAAAATATTCAAAGTCAAAAAATTGTAGTGAAAAAATAATCTGTAATAAAAAATCTATATTCCGGTTTTAACCATTCTGTTTAACTTGACGATTATTCATTATAAGAATAAAAATACTTGAATTTTATTATTTATCATACAGGGAGGAATACACGCTATGTAGGTACCTACCTGTTAGCAACTTTATACGCATTAAAGAACATAATAAAAAACTCATCGACTCACAAGACTTACTTCATTATGTATTCGTTCATAGTTACAAATGAATGATATTTAACCTAAAAATGTATATAATAAACTTACAGATGCGTTCGAGTATACGAATTCCAAACCACTAGAGAATATAATTATCTACATATGCCTAACTCTACGTCGTATTACCTACATACATATGTGGACCATACTCAAGTAGGTACGTGCGTTTAAACAAAAAATAATACGACATAGGTACATTCCATCGGAAAGGAAGTAACAATTATTGATACAATGAGTAGCGTTTACAAAAGAATCATCTACAAACCAAAAGTCGGGCTGCTAAAAGCCCCGACCTAGAAAGCTCACACCGAACAATTATCAGGGCTTCTTTGTTAAACAGTTTAATGCACCGCGCATAGACGGCTTTGTCTATTACGTGCACGCCTTTATGCAGTCTGTGGTGCCCATTTGTATACTTGAAACATCTTTGTAAAAGTTACAATACTCGGCATCGTTGCTGGAGTTTTATTTTTAGATATTATGTTCTGTGTAATGTCATTCTACCTCTCGCTATAGGCACGAATCGGTTAGTGTCATGAATTGTCTATTTCTAGATCGAAATATAACCATACAAATGTATTAATCGACTCTATTTAGCATCATGTAGGTACAAAAAAATGATGAATTCTAATTAATTAATAAATTGCACTGAATTGACTTAAGGCAAATTGAACCTCTGCATACTAGTTAAAAAATAACTACATAATATTTGTAATTAAGTATTCATTATATTGAACTACTAACAGTTGACCTTAACGTCACTCCTGTTTATGGTGAAACACGGAAAGACTACTTGGGCTTCAATTTAATTTAAAATGTTTTATCAAGTATGACCGTTTATGCATAATTTTAATTTTATCTATTTCATGAGATTACTTGTTATATTTATTTTAAGAGCCATTAATATTTACGTATGATAAAAAAATAACAGGCAGATATTTTGGATACTCCTGTAGAGAAATTAGTTTTATAAATATGATACGTATGGAAATTAACAGATAGGTAAATTAATACGAGCGTATTACTTACCAGTGCCGGACGTCCCCGCCGGTCGTACGTTCCGTGTAGAAATTTCATGCCGGCATCTGAAATATTTTCACACATATCATAAATATTTATAAGAAAATGTTGCGTGACCGGATGAAAGCATCTATCTATATTAATTTATTAAAGTTGGAAGCTTCCACTGATGGAAACCGACCTTGTTCATCCTGCTCGATCGCGCCAAACTGGCGTTGACTTGACAGTCCCGCCAAACATGGCTGCCATTCGTGTGGGAAGCGGAAATACACGAATTACTACGAGCCAGAAAGGATGGCACAATCTGAGCGCATGTGCAAAAACGAGACGGGCGACAGGTCCTGGCCGTTCCAGCGTTTAGACAGAGATAAAGATACGGTGCGTGACAGGCGAGCGAGAGGATAGGAATCTCATCTAAACGGTTTTTAGGGTGGAGCTGTCTGGACTCTCGATTCGGCGCGGCGCGCAGATGGTAACAAAAAGGGACCAGTCGGGACGAAATTTGGGCATAAATTGAACGACATTTTTGCCACATTGCTACGAAGCCTTTTCGGCGTTGTGAAGACGCACGTTATAACTTTCACTTTAACACAATTGAAAGCAAAATTTTACTTCTCGATATTTACATAGATAACAATGTAATATAATCCATAATATTTTCCATTAATTAACATTGTGCTCTGAGGAACTCGCATTAGTTGTTGACGATTACTAAACATGAGAGTATTTCCACCCAAATAACCATGTCAATGGTTGTATGACTAATCGCAATTATGAGTCTAGTCGAATGATAGTTTAGTTGAGTTATTTTTATTCTAACAAAACGCGTTTCGCATAACGGCATATATACATTCAAGTCACGGGGTCAGTGACTCAGGATTTATTGTACGTTTCCTGGCGTTATATTAAACTTCATATTTTCTCCAAACTCGACTTTGCGTCATATTTAATTTCGTTCCAACATTGATTCCAGTTTTTTTTTACGTTTGTTTTGTTGCGTCAGTGAATATACCCGTTACACGAAGTGGACACGACGCTTTCAATAATAAAATAATCGATTACCAACAAGATAATAACTTCGCTTTTAAATACTATATACAATGTCATTTAATGTTTAATGCCTAAATTTGAGTCACATTGAAGATAACAGATTATCAAGCTAACCCAATTAATCCTTAAATTTGCTTTATAATAAGATACCTTAAAGATAAAAGATTAAGGCAACGGAAGCTGCCATATCAAGTGTTTGCGTTCACTTTATAATATCGTATCAAGTAGATTAAGTCTCCATTTGTTTGTCATCTGTTAAACGGGTAGCGCTGATAAAACTTTATTTAGAGAAGATAAGTCGGATTATCATGCAATGAATTATTATGAAGCATTTTCTTCGAGAAAGTTCCACGCATGAGATTCAGTCCACGGCGAATTGTATACGCAAAGGTCCCATTTCGATAGTTCTATGTTATCTCGATGAAAGAAATTTTTATTTCGTATCCTACATATATGTATTTTTGTTATTATAACAGAATGCACAAATAAAAAGATCGAAAAAAATACAAATTTGGGCATTACTCAAAATAATAGAATTGTCCTCTTTTGTAAAAATCACATCAACTTGAAATTATATTGATCTCTCATTGACACATGAGACCAATACCTACATGTTTTACAAGTAAGTTACAATTTCGAATAGGTACATATATACAAAAAGTTAATTTCATAAATACATACCTACCTAAGATCGTTTATTATTTAACTTCGGAATAACCGAAAACTATAAAAAGTGAACCGCGAAGAAGGCAAAACTGGGAACACGCGACGCAGAAAACGAGAACACATTATTTATTTACGCAGCTGTTTATGAACTTTAGAAGTTTAATGACAATGAAAATAAGCCAAGCCAGGCAGGGTAATAAAATGCATTAATTTTCATACAACTTTGTCACGCAATTGCCCTCCCACGACGGTACCAAACTTTTATCACAGCTTTTATTAATGCTTTTGTCAACCACTGTCTCATATATTTCGTAAGGTTTAATAATATTGCAAACGGAGACAGATTATGATTTCAGAACAACAAAAAATTCATAAGGTTCAAATATAAAAAACATAAGAGATTTGATTTAGAACATTGCACCAACTGGCCGTAAAAAGGATCATAGTTTCCATGTCTCGAATGAGCATCCAGTGTAATTTGAAATAACTCCAAATAAAATGCGTCGTTTTCCTCGAGCTTGGTAAAATCTATTATACTTCGGTCTCTACAATTATCCTTAAGAATTATTTACGAGGAAGAGCTCCTATATAATCTCCTAAAAATACAAGGAACAATGAATTATTTAAAAATAGAATAATCGTCTCGAATAAATCTTGGCCCTCTTATATATCCTCACTTAAGCTTATTAAATTTCTTAAAATGTTACCCTGCGTTGTTTATTTTGGGGTGCGAGGGCACGGAATGCAGGATTGTTGGAAGGACAAATTTAGTATCCCCGGTAACGATAACAGGTAGCCGTCTACGTGAACTATTTTCTACACACCCTTAATGAATCATAGCTGTACCTAAAATTCATTTATACGAGACACGTATTTCATTATTTGGTCCTTCGTATTATTACAACACTTCTAAATTTTCGCTTCGTTTATTAAATCCAAATCGACTCTACCACGTTTCGTAATAAAGTCGGCAATCGGAAAAAATAATTTTCGTAAAATGTTTCGGAGAAAAAAATTATTTCATTTTTGAAGATTATTGTTAGGGCTACCATATAGATAGTTATTGAAATAAATAGTAATTGTTGAGGTAAATATTTAAATATTTCGTTTAACACATATAATACCGTAATAAATCCAATGACCGGTTTTATGTACCTACCGGTCAACACGTGGCGAGTTTCAACACATTTTGATGACAAAGGTTCACCTATATGAAAGATAACGCTCTTAGGCCGACTGGTGTAAAATGGGAGGTGAGGGCCAGACCAGTTTTTTGATATCGCACATTAACATTCATAAACGTTGGAATCACAATTTCAGAGCCCCGGCAGGTTTCCGCACATGCGCACGGCGTCTCGGGATATTGATGAGTGCGCGACTGGAGAGTCAGGCCCGCCCCGTTGGCGTACCTATATCTCTATCATAACATAATTGTAACAGAGTTCAGCTTAGGTACACTTGTAATATCTCTCTGATATTTTTCTGTATGACATTAATACATTGTACTGACTTGATATTGTTACAAACTTCAAGGCATTACAGAAGTATTAAGAAACCAATATTAATATTCAATGTTCCCTTAATATTCATGGTTTTAAATATTTTTCTTGGATGGTTTTGATTTTCATCTGTCAATTGTGTATTTTCCAGTAAATAAAATAGGAATAAGTAATGCGAATCATACAAAATGAAGTTCACAGTGTACTATGTGAATCTATTGACATATAAAAATATAGGGAGAGACTTAAGTGATATTGATTCAGAACAAATAAATGTTAGCCGGTGTGTCGTAAGCAGAACTATCCATAGTATCAATATTGAGTTGGCGGACCCTTGCTACGGGAGTTTATTCAGTGTATTAAGCTCATGTTATTCGCTTCTTGATATCGATTTATATCCGGATAAGCAACCTGTCGCGGACTGTCTTTTCAACATCGGTTGTCTGAATCTCATAGATTGTATGATAACATAATTTACCTTTTTTGCTTAACCCCCTTTTCTCTCTAAGTATATGGTTTCTACCCTAGGAAATGATAGAGATTTTTAATTAAGTTTAATCTAAAGTATAATTAGGTATTACTGTGGTATTGGACGCTACAAAAATTATTAAAACCTAAATCACCTGTAAATAACAACAATTTAATTTTACATTCGCATAAAATAGATTTCTGTATCTACTTGGGATCTAGGTATATCTATTTCTGTATCTACTGTATCTTGTTACTTAACTTACATTTCACAGAAACTAGCAATGAAAACCTATTGTTATTTTAACAAATCATTATCATCAACAGCCTGTATAGTCCACTGTTGGACTTGGGCCTTCCTTAATGGCGCCTATTACTTTACTAGGAATTGTAGTGATTCTATTTCAAGTGCAGTTATTTTTTTATTGCTGTTTCATAATGCAAAACATTTGTCGTTGAAGTAGGTACCTAACATATTGTCTAACGAAAATTTAATATTAAAGTCACATAATATATACTTTTCTATTCTTACAGATCTAACATACACGCTCGTTAAATATGTAAGTTTGGCACTCGGTGTTCTCTACCTGCCACGCGAGGGATCTGGCGTGACGGTATTAAAATAATAATATAATATGGACAAAATTAAATTGAACTAAGTAATATACATTTGCAATATGTATAGGGTACCTACAGTATATTTATCGCGCGAACATCTGTCCGTTCTATTATATCTCAGATAATCTGCGCATAATCCCCACCCACTGCGTCTGTGCGAGCCACTTGACGGGGATTACATCCTTAAGTACATACATACTTACTACTTAGTAAATAATATAAATATATGTTTACGAATTAATATGTACATTAAAGGCAGAAGGAACACGTCGGGTCAATAAGGACATGTATGTTAATAGGTGTTCCCTGGCTACCCCGTAAGAGACCAAGCGTAAGGATTTCGTAATACATGTGTAAATAACGCCGGTGAAACATTTTCGACAATCGAATTAATTGCTAACTTTCATTCCTATCTCTATTTGACCGCACTGCAGCAACAAGGTCGAAAAAGGTTAAGTCTCCTCCTATTTATTCTATAGATTAGAAGTATTCTATAGATTAGAAGTATCATGCAAACAAACATTTAATTAAGAGAGACATAGAGAGGCACAGGCACAGAGAGATTCTAGTTAAAGTTCCACAGTCAAGTACCGCAAAACTGTTAAAGGCAGCAGTCCAGCCATTGAAATAGCAGTGGAAAAGAAATTATTAAGCGAATTAAAAGTTTTCAGCGTGATCGATGAAGTTGTATAAATAATTACATCTCCTTTATTATACCCAATACTGAAGAATTTTATTGTTTGGAGTTAGTACATTTATTTGACCAATATGAACAATCAATTTGAACAATAATGATGATCTATGGAATTTAGGCTTGTTCATTTTTAGAAAACACACCTGCCAACTGTGAAAATGACGATAATTATGATAATTTAAATCAAACGATTAAATTAATGATAAAATGGCAAAGGCGGCTTACATATGTACATTAATGTCATATTATAATATACTCACATATTATATTTATAACGTAACACCACGCCTACAGTAAGGAGGTATGCAGAGGAGTGTAGTACACTCTCATGTTTCACCAGTTACATTTACATCCCACTATGGAATAGGGGGTGCGCCTATTGCCGTACATCAGGCACAGGTCTAAGGCCGAGCCATTAGTAGAATTGTATAGATGGAAATGTAGGTATTTAAGGTACCTATCGATAATCAAAATACACGCAATATGTATGTACGTTCCATGAGACTGTACATATAAGCGAAGCGCGATTGAGCCTTCCATAAATATTTATTACTCCCATAGAAGAGCTGTTCGCGTGTGACGTACCTACGCGTATCTTGGCCGCGTCGTACAAGTTTCCCATTTACGTTTGAACCACATTTACAAATCTCTTGAACGCATTTGACGAAATGTAAAATCGACATACATATGTGATTTTTTAACATGTATTCATAGCGGAATATTTATTTTATATAAAAAATATATTTGAATGTAATGTTGATGTATATAAAAAAAATTACGTGCAAATTTTTGTTGATATATACATATATATACAACATTTATATGTAGGTAGCTAAATTTTAGAATGTATATATTGGTTTTTTTCTAGATCGCTTTGGCTAGTTTGTTTAGATTGCCCTAAGAACTGAGAGGCAGGCTGTTTTCAAGCAGGTGCCTAGTTAATAATATGAAATCATTTTACATTTCGTAATTTGATGTCAATTTGTTGATAAATAAGTTACCAAAATAAAGATGCAAGTAATTTAAAGTTAATTGAAAAATATGTTTTTATTCAGGAATATTAAAATGTTAGAGGCTGATATTATTCATATTAACATGTAGATTACATAAGACTAGGTATCCTTCCTAAGCAAAGGCAACAAGAGAAATGGTTATGACAATTATGTTTAAATCTAAAAAGCTCTTCTAAAAAAATATTACAATAAGACGCTAAAATATTTCGCCCCATAGATGCTTGTAGCAAATGTTTAGTTAAATAATATTAACTCAATATAAAGCGAATGAAAATTAACTATGTATACCTACACTTTACTAGAATCGTATATAGGTAGAGGTTTTATACAAATACTATTACTATTCTTTAGCTACAACTTTGAATTGACGCCCAAATTCATTTATTGAACGTAGGAACATACAAGTAGGTAAGCGTAATACAATTAAAATAACTAAATTCATTCTCAATTATTGACTCGATTAAAATCTAAGTACATATGCATGTTTCAAGAACTAACAGCGGTACACTCATAGAATTCTTTAGCGTTCCCATACGAGCTTGAAATAGCTCATGGAGAACAATGAATAGAATAAATACGATGTAAGCATTGAAATAGTACATTGGAATTTCCTTGGGCGCGACTAACACTAACAAGGGCTTATGATACAATTTACAGTATTTTATTTGAGAAATTCAAATTTTACTCAACTATACGCAATTAAGACATTAGGAATTTTAAGATCAACGTACGCATGGTCCATATAAACTTGAAATGTTTTCAAAATGCAGCCTGCGAATTAACTGCATTTCGTACAAGTCTTGAGACGAACTTGGCCCGCTGAGCCACCATTTAACTATATATGGGATTACATTATTTAAGTATATTAAATACATGTTGATTATCTCGTTCACTATAAAAATGTACTCGTGCCCGTAACGGGCAATGAGACTAAATGTGAGACGTTATTTGTCGACTAGCCAGCAATTTACTTGTAGCAAAGTTCTAACAAGAATAAATACATGTATATATTTACAAGGTTTATTTTTCTACGCAATTAACATTTTTTACTTTTGTAATATATAACACGTTCAAATACGGTACGTACTTGATAGCAATAGACATGAGAAATAATACGTACGAGTATGTTCTAGAGTTAGATTTATCCGGAATCAGATAACCGCATCGGCGTGGTTTGTCCGCTAACCCAGCTAGTTATATATTTATAAATAAATAACTGAAAAATATAATAAATAACGACAAAATATTGCAATGTACGAAATTTAGGTTGTCAAAGCTTACGTAACGTAGACCTCCTTTTGTATATTTCAACATCTCTTCACGTTTGTGCTGTCTGAAGTTATACTGTCTGCTGTACACTGAACAATAATTGTATTGTATAGAAACCATGGGGAGCACGGAACTACCTACACTCACTACAAGGGGTCATATAAAATAGAAACTACAAGTAAAAAAATGTAGGATGCCGTTGGAGCGCTTACCCGAACAGTTCCAACTTACCCGGTCGGAGGCGTGGAGCGGCTGAGCGGCTGCGCGGTGGAGTGCGGCCGGCGACAGGCTGCGACACGCCCGAACCCCTCACCCCTACTCCGCATTTGCCTACTACCCTTTCGCTAAGGGCGGGACTTCATGTAACGCCGGGGACTATCGGGAATCGATGGCAGCTGTGATTATGCCGGCGACTGCCAGATATTATTACGTGAATGCTTATTACTCGTATTTGAGTCTATTAGACTACAATGTATAATTTTTAACTAGTCTGCGTTTCCCCTATCTAGTCCTAGTTTTTGATATAAAATACTTAAAGAGCACATTCGATCACATGCCGAGTCTGAATTGTTCTTTGAGTTTATATATAACAATAGCCATTTAATTCTTGGAAACTAAAGCTGAAAATTATTCTAAAACTATGGAGTCATATCGCTATTTTAAAGCATCTTATTACGACACTATCACCTTTCAGTCACTGAGCTATGGACGATTGAAACGAAATATATATAGGATAAAACAATACCTTAAACTGGACAATTAAAACAGTAATTAATAATTACTTCTAAAAACCCTTAATTTTTACTACATAATGTATCTCATTGTATTCACGATCAAATAAGCCCTAGGGAGTTTCACAATCGATAAAATTACTAATTCATGCTATTGAACACAACGTCTAGACGGGATATTTTGTTCTCATTCATTTCCATTTGCGAGAGAGAGAAAGATACAGGGACAAATATACCCAGCTCTCCCCTATTCTACACGAATATGTTATAATATCATTTCGCCGCCCAGGAACGCGCTTGGTCGATAAAGTGAGCTCTGGGTCCCGGCGACAGACCGGGACTGATTTTAAAGTACCTACCAACGTAAAGTACCTTTTTTTTCTTGGGGGAAACCTTCAAAAGTAAACGTAAAGTACCTAACGTTTTTTTATCCGTTTAGGAAAAAATCCTATTTTTCATGGAGGTCATGTTTTAAAGAAATTTTCTAACTACTAAAAATATGTCTGTTACTCCATTTCGAGCGATGTACGAGATCGACTTGATATCGCTAAATTCTTTAATTTGGCGCAATTTTGAAATATACGTAGAATCTACTGTCACAAATATTATGTTACTTACCGGGCCTCCGTTTAAAGATTTCAAGTTTTAAAACATCTGGTTTTCCAACGAAGTATTGCTGATTAACAGCATTAAACAGATTAAACAATGGGTTCTACCAAGACCAGAATAACTGTACTTTACGGTGAGAGCCGAGATTCTCAAAATGTATGTAGGTAATTTTGTTACGAATTAATATAAACGGTATTATACATCCATACAATAACAAATAGTAAAATTGTGTACGTTACATAACATAAAATATTAATATTACAAACAAAAAGGAAAAGAAAAGTGACCATTCCGTTAAACATAATAAACGCTAATTATCCGTACATAGAATGTGAGTTCGAACAAACATAGTGTCGTTGTAAAGTTTCGCAAATATAACAAGTATGTACAAATATATTTAAACAAAAGTGTCAACTGACAGTGAAACCGTTACCGGAGGCAAGTCTGCCGTGACGTAATCAATAGTCACTTGGGTGTAGGGTGCGTCTACATCGTGCGGTGTTGCCAGCGTTCAATCGCCGAATTAGCGTTTAATTTTTTCAATTCTGCTAATGTCTTAAAACTGTTTTTTTACAGAGTTCTTACAGCTCACTCTTAAGACAGCATCTCTAATATACGACGTTCTGTTAAACAGTAGTGCTTATATTATTTTGATGTAATGAAAAAATGATTACACTATCGAAATTGGTATCGATCACCTCGCTATCAGTAGAAACTTGAAATATATGAACTTGAACATATTTACATAAACATGTATTTTATTTTTTATTTTTAAATTTTACTGCTTAGTATTGATAACATCAGTAACTATCACTGCACAAGATAAATCTAAACGTTTTGAACAAACAACTATTTTTATAGACAAGCTCAGGAGTTTCAATTATTTTTAGTATTAATAAAGTGTTAGATAAAAATATATTTCTCGTTTTAGATGTATAAGAAAAAACGTTTTAAGAGCATTACAAGGTATAAACCATAATTAAACAAATATATAGTGATAAAATAACAGGAATACAGAATAAAAAAAATGATGAAAATAGAATGATTATTAATGTATAAAAAACAATACACAGAGGTTGTTGATTGAATATTAACTTTCAATTAAAAATATTGTTAATCATCTTGTTCACCATTACACTCTTGGATATTTGGATTACTCTCAGAATCAGAAATATGTATTAAATCCATATGTCACCACAAGGATCTGGTACTACTTGGAGGCGTTTACATATCATATACTTGCCACAGAGTAGAAAATGGTCTAATGAATAATAAACGTAACATCACGCCTACAACCCCGGAAGAGGCAGGCAGAGGAATGCAGTACTTACGAGTGTAACTTGTGAAACGTAGGAGTCCACGTTTCACCAGTTACGTTTACGTTCCAATATGGAATAAATGCTGAGCCTATTGCCATACACCGGGCACATTTGCAGACACCGAGCCACTACTAGAAAATTTAAGTT
>DWTO01000167.1:0-25533 GCA_018244755.1 Jemadia pseudognetus
GGTTTGACGCCAGTTGACATAAATTTTAAATACCATTACTATATACGTCATGCATTTACAGTTTTATGAATGTAAAGTAGATGCAAATTGCTCATCAAAGTATACAATCTTCATAAAAGTTTATACTGTTTAATGCGATAACTGAAGATAAAATCTCTTCAGATAAGAAATATTATGTATTTAGATGTCTCTTTTTAAACAACTGCACTTTATTTTGCGAGCTATTTACGTTATTTCCTGTTAAGTTTTTTTTTTATCGACACGGCATCTTTTTTTATCTATATGTGAAGGTAAATTTTAGTACGATTTAATTTTAATATTTGTTTAGTTTTCAGAATCAGCAGTGACACCAGTGGCCCAATTATTTATACGTGAACTGATTATTACCAGACACTGAGCGCAAAACTGACAATTTCCAAATTCACCATTTTCATTCAGTATTTTAATCTATTCTCAGGATGATTTTAAGTTTTTTAAGTGGTCCGTGATATTTTCAAGGGTTCACCTTGCACCATATCGTGTAAACATGAACGCAAAATTATTTGTTTTGGATACATTTTGCGTGAACGTGAACATAAGTCATTGTTTTAAACAGGCAGATTGTATTTGTTAAATTAAAATTGTATTCTTGCAAAGGTTTGGCATAACTTCGTAATCGTTGTCTAACTCAATAATTTGATCATGAATCGTGTACGATAAATATTTTGATACAGTGTTTGTCAATATCACACCTGTATCTGTCGCATCCGCTTCTACTACGGTTCAACTATGAAAGTTAATTATGAATAGGTTGAACTAAGCAGCAGCGGCCGACATTCCATCGCTGTGACCCTACATTGTTTACCAACTGCGCGTAGAGCGCCTATTGATCGTCCCGTTCAATGAATTGTGTTGGCATTCCTTCATTCACCGGTTGTTGACGCACGACATATTCATGTTTCCATACAGGTGTTCTATGTTTTTAATATTCTCATCCTTTAACATATTTCCTCCGTCACTGTAACTGCTGTTGTTTGGGAAATCTTTTAATTTGTCGCCTTTTAATAACTAATGTGATTTTAGTATATCGTTTTCTATAATAGAGCAACGCACTTAGGTGCGGTCTGAAGAGAGTTTACTATCTCAGAATCACGTAGGTGTCGACACGACGGTTCCAATGTGCGTCTACCCACGACCAAGTTCCTAGTCTGTACGATTTCTAATGCGATTAAATCATTTCCTTTAATCTTTGCAATAGAAATATCCACAAATGTCACTAAAATGGACGTTATTTTCAATAACATTGAATACTTTCGATACTCATGACTTGGAAACTAATAGTGTTTGGTTAATAGTTAAAAAAACTATCTGCGGATTGCCCATTTGCATGTTAAATACTCTACCTACACGTATTGCTCATACTAACAAAACTATGACATCATATGCATTTTAGTATATTTGATGGTTGGCTTCTCACAATTTGGATACTCAGATTTCCCAATGGCCATATGAAATCATGACCTCTGCATCGTGTAGGTGAACGTGTCCGGAAATAATTAGGTCAGTTCGTCGTTTAAGGCTCACCAACTCTCGTCTGTTGGTTGTTTATTGCACCCCACCAAACCTACCGTCTTCAATTTTGTACTATTCAAGACTGACAGTAGTACGCAATTGATCGTACATGTTACGTTTTTGGCGTATGCCACTCTTATCTGCCAAATTCTATAATTGAAAATAGAACTTTTTAATTCGTTTCAGAACCATATATTGTATTCTGAAAAAAATAGCTGTTGTTGAACATAAACAGTATAATTGTTCTACTTTTAGATACGAGTATAACTTGTAATCGCAACTGTGTTCAACCAATTTGAAAAAAAATCAGTTTTTTTTTATAATACTCTGTTTTCTGAGTGTTTTTCAAACGTTTTTCAAACAGAAAATATTTCAAAAGTATAGAACCAAATCTGGAAAAATATATTAATTGACATTTACATTGATATCTAAATCAATTTCTTAATTTTGGATATATTCATTCATACGTGTCTGTACCAAACATTTTCCGCATCTGGCCTAATCAAATTGTTGCACTTTCACTCACATGCCAAGCGTCAATCAACCGAATATTGTCTGATAAGTTTACGGCTAATAAAATCAGCTACACAGAATGGTCCGAAACGAAACACATCATAACCGTACGTTTAATATCATTTGAAAGAGAAATTGGACGATTCTATTTCTGCAGGGCATTTGTTACGAATGTGATTGTCTTAATGTTCTTCACTTTAGAACTGGACGAATCCAATTATTGCTTATGAATGATGTCGGGAGAAAGCCTAATTATATGTTACGTGAAGCGGCTTTACATCAGTGATCTCGTTTGTGTTGTATATAAAAATAAAATGACAGTCAAACTGCACTACGTTTAAACTACTTTTATTGTCTGGTCTGTTAGTACCGTGATTAGTGATCCTGACTGTTGGATCGGGGTTAGTGAGTTAGATTCTCATCCAAAAACTCATGTATTATCATTGTGTAAGCGCAAGCTTGAGTTTTTATTGAGTTACCTGGGCATGTAAGTACTGGGTCTATCTAGCTAGTTTGCGACTACCCATTGGTGTCTGTATGAAAATATTATGATCGTTATTGAATGTGAGTTTAAGATGCGAAATTAGTTCTCCTTGTTTGTCCATATAAAGTAGTCCATATAAAGTTCGTGTATCGCTGTATTTGCAGGTGGTGGCAGTATTTGTTGGTGCAGAGTTAAAATTCGGAGGTGGAATTTCATTTCCCTCTGAAACAAAATTCTGAATGACGCACGAAATTTACTCACTGATTAACTCAATTGGCAGAGATTGCCTACGTGCTTCGAATCCAAATAGGCACTACTTCCGGTTGTAATTTATTCGTCTCGCGGCAATGAACTCATGCAATATGGCTAATCCCGCAACTGTTTGTTCGTCCAATATTTCGAGAAATACATGATCTTTTTTTTGATGTGATGCGCATATTAATATCTATGGACTCGAATATCATTTTCTTTAAGAATATTTAATACCTCTATCCATACGATATTTTTTACATTTGTAATCGATTTCGGATCTTGAAAGCCTGAGCGAAACAAAACCGGGCATAGTTAAAATGCTTTTACTGGTAGTTTATGAGTAAGAAGTAAAGTTTTATTTCATTGTGAAGGCCTAATGTGAAATTTTTTTGTAGTGTCGGCAGAAGCCTTAGACCGAGCGAGACTGGCGCGCGAGAGACGAGAGGCAGAGCAAAGGAAAAGGCTGGACGAGCTACGCGCACACGCCGCTGCGGCGCAAGCACAGCGCGAGAAGAGAGACGAAGATCGTCGCCGCAGGCAAGCTGAGCAACGGGCGAAAGATGATGACAGACGGCTGCAGGTAGGTTGGATAAAGACTGAATCATGTGAACAACACGTTTGTGGTTCTTGTAAAGAATATTTAGTTTTTCAGTACAGAATGATCAGGAAATTGGCCATGTCATGATAAGCAATCAAAACTGTTCGTACAGAGTGATTTAATCACGAATGGTGTTTTACTTGAGATTCTTGTTGACACTTTAAAATATGAGCGATAGCTGGTATGCTAGTAATGACGTCTAGAAAATGTATCAAAATTGTTTATTGGCATATAAAAAATTAGAAAAGTTACTGACGAATTAACGAAATAAAAAAGGCATTCAGCTTTTAAGTCGTAACTCGAAAGCAACTAAGAATAAATAAATTAGAAAATTACCAGGAAAGAGGGCAGAATTTCCGATGAAAATGTTCTAAACTCCCTAAATACTACCTCCAATATTTGTCATTTTAATTTAACAGTGAAATAGCGCTCCGTACACCGTGCTCGGAACTGCCTTTGGTTTGAGAAACCAACTGTAGTAACAAAAACCTTTATAAGTAGTAAAACATAAATTCAAATTCAAAATTTTAATAAAATAACTATTTAATGTAGACATACATCTTATATGTTATATAGGCCATGTCTGTCTCAATGAAATATTAACAAAGGTTTTAAACTGATATTGTCCGACAGATTCAGTCATCCCATTTGAAACTTCTTATTGCTATTTTTCTTGTATAATTTCCTTTTTCTTTCAATAACTCCGGGTGCCGTGAAAGGAAGTCCATCCTCTATTGCTTTTCTAATAATTATTAAGATAAAAATGTTTCTTACGTACATATTTAGGTCTTTAATAGTAGATGAATCTTAAGACTTTTTATACATATGTATATGTAAACATTATGATGATATATGATGAGCAATTATCATATTTAAATGCAAATTATGACAATCTGACAATGTCATAAGACTAATTATACCAATAATATCGTGCATGTATATTATCAATAGTTACACAAATTGCAATAAATGTGCCTAGGATCACGTTTTATAAAATCTTACAATTTGTGAGATAAATAATAATTTGTAATAATTACATTATGTAGGTATTATGAAAAGGAAACAACGATATAATTGAATCATGGGAATGTAACACAACGTTGGTCCAGGGTCCGCCATCTGTAACTGAGTTCTCAGTAACACACAGTACTACTTTCTCTACTCCAGTAAATACTTGTTGCATTTACGTGCGGTAGTGAAAATTAGAAAACGCGAAAGTGAAATGTCCCCAATATGTGAATATGGCGATGAAGGATAGATTTTTATTTAATAAATTGAATCCAAAATCTAGTAAATTGTAGTTCGAGTCCTGTATAACATTACGATGTTAAGAAATTTCTTTTTTCAAAGATGTAATATGAGCATTCTTACGATTTAATTGAAGTCGTACATTTTAATTGGCTCTTAATGGAATAATATCCTTTTATAATTGTGTATGTGCTTTGTCATACTGAGTGAGCTAAAGGTATAAATTAAAATCCATAGATATTTTAGTGTATTGCAATTTAATAAATTGCTATGATTGTATTAATGTCTGTTAATCACGATATATCTACGACTCTATAATATTGATATTTGATAGCAGTTTTACTTATGTATTACTGACAACGACTGGGAAATATCTCCGATATCAGACACAGATCAGGGTACAACTAGACAACTACAATGTCGTTGGAATTCTCGTCCTAAGATATACGGTGAGATATCCTCGAACATCGTTCGATCAATACTCTATAATATTATTTAGGTGTCCCGCAAGGAAGAACATTGGGGTCACTACTATTTTATATCGAATCGAAAAACATTTCTGTATCTCACCAGTTTTACAATATCTATCTACTCACAGGTACCTAAAATCTGTTTTAATGAGTTACCGATATTTATTTTGTATATTTCTTTATAGCAAGTGGATATTTTTTATCTGGGTTTTCTAATTGTTTTTTTTCTTGGTACTTTGTAAATTAAAGGTAAAGGTAACAAAAGTAACTGAGAATTTAATGAATGTAAACGAAGTAATATGACGTAACGACATGGGATGGCATACGTGACAAACTCGAAAATGTTTTATTTAATCAATACCCGTTGTCAGCGTGCACACGACCGTCCATATTTTGATGCGATGCGATAAACTTATCTCGTTTGTTATTCTCTTGTCAGATAGTATTTACTTAATCCGGGCAAGATATTTTTGTACATAAGCTACCTTTGCCAGGTATTTAGATATCTGGACTTTCTTTCAAACCTTATCGAATTCGTTAACTGTCTACATTGTCTTCTCTTTATTTAAACAAAATTCTTCATTTTAATGATAGCGGAGACCTTGGATTAAAATTGTAATTGCATAAATATTATGTCACAGACGATAATAAAATGGTACGTAACATTTTTCTATGTAACTAATTCACTTGTCACTATCGCGCGTTTTCGTTTAAATTGACGCGACTATATTCAGTTCTAATATCGATCTTCTAGAATATATATTTATTTTAAAATGTGGCTCTATATGTATCCATATTATACTGTACAGCACGTAATATTTTTCCTAATGATACAAATGCAATAAAACACGTAATTTGTAAAATTTCGACAACTATTCGTTTAAGCTGTGTCATATTTAACAAGCCTCGTATGTCGCGATGCAAAACGTACGATGATATTTCTTGTTTCATTGTCTTCTAAATTTTCATCTCTATCAGTAAAAGAACTATTCAAATGATCTCGCAGTGAATGTTTTGCAACTGCATGAAGCGGAGTGCCTGCGGGTTCAATTTGAGCCTCTCGATTACGCTTACCAATTAGCACATTTTACTGGTCTCGTGAATTGTGCTAAATGTCTCGATCCGTTCCTTTTACTGCATATATCCTCACTATTTTGCATTAGCTCTATTTGAGTCGCCTTCGAGGGTAATCCTTGAAAGGAAAATTTCAATTTAATCGTATTATTTTATTGTTCGTCATAAAGTCTCTCGTATCCTTGCCTTGTTTTCTCTTTGTCATCTCGCGTCCACTAAACGCTTTGACTTTGACGGCACGAAGTCCGTGAATAACAATTTAGATCTTCAATGTAACGCACAGAGCACAATAGTTTCTTGTATAACAAGGTTACTATGAAAATAACAAGCCTGTCAGATGTAGCTGAACATAATTCGTCATATTTGACATTTGGTGATGTTTCCTTGTATTTCTTCCTTTCTTCATTACGGGTTACCGTCTCATCAAGATACAATAAATTTATACGTCCTTTTTTGGTTATTTTACTTTGTAATGTATATTTCGATTTTTTTATTGATAATACATATAAATCAATACACGAGATACGTCTGTACATAGTACCGGAGCGAATATATGAAATAGTACCACGAATAAGGACTGTCATGAAATCAACTCATTCATTCTCTTTAAAATACGCGAGCATCTTCGTATTATCCATTTGAAAGTCAAACCGGTAGAGTTTATGGCTTACATGATATTCTGGCAATTCCGTCGGCCTACGTGCAGGTTACATAACATTGACGTCCTTGCGAGATGATGTCATTGGCTCTTACGCTCAGCTCGGCTGCTCGACGTATCGGTTGATCTTTAGTTGCAATAATAAGGTAAATTATTCATACTGAACACTCATAATTGTGCCGTGGCTTACTGGTCATTAAGGAACATTTTAGAATCTTTTGAATTGTCTTAAGGCGTGTCGCGTTTTGTCTTATCTGCCTCAATCCAAATTTGTTGATGATATTATTGTAATTATTATTTTAAAATTAAAACTGTCTGATGTAGTTTGTGTGGAATTTCGTTATTTCGAAGACGTTCGAAATTATTTGGATGCGTTCAAGTTATGTTAGTTTGATAGTAGTTTTATTTTGATACATTTCCTTAAATACAACATTGTAGGTACGCCGCTTATAGCTAGAACTTTCGGTATAATTCTAAATTTGGCACTGATACAAAGAGATACATAATATTTTTACAGTTCCTGTGGCTTATATAATAGTTATTATTATATAATTGCGCCAGTACTCATTAGGAGTAGACAGATAGCACCAAAAGCCATTATTCTTTATCTTTACAGATTTGATCGTGCTCTGATTTCAGAGAGACTTAACTCTCCCTTCAGTAGGTGTTTGATCTATTAGGTCAAGATAGACAAAAAAATATTTCTTCATTGTAATCATTATCGAGAACGCAATCACAATTTAACCCGTCTTCTCTCCATGAATGAATGTTCATTGGATAAATGTTATAAAGGTCATGGCATATAAATGTAATGTTAGGATTTAGTTATTTACGTTTCATTTATTAATTGTATATCGTATTGATTTGTTTATTATGTTCACTTTATTGAAAAATAACAGTAGATATATTTGGGTATCCGGGTTGGTAACTATTGGATTTTTCTGAATTACATTTTCTAGTGGTGGCTCGGAGTTTGACAATATACCTGGTATAATATGGCAATAGACTCACTACGTATTCTATAGTGGGACGTAAACGTAACTAGTGAAACGTGGAGGTATATTACATTTCTCGGCCTACTTCTTCGGGCATTACAGGCGTGATTTTAAACATATTTAAGTACCAAACGTTATTTTGAATAGTCATAAATTTAATAATGACCACTTTATTTTTCTTGTTAATTTACTTTTCTAATTTTTAATGGTTTTAGTGCATACCAACAAAATAGTGCAATATTTAAAAAATTATTGTATTTTTAATTTTTTGTATTCGAATCCAGCCATGTTTTTTTTTATTTTATTCAGAAGTAACGTGGTCACTACTTATAATGTATTCAGCCAATTATGAGGTCACGCGCAATGAAACTGTACTACTTGACGTGCGCAAACGACGCAAAGGGACGGTAGGGCTTGAGTCTAGGACAGACTGGACACTTGGAGCTGTGACGATGTAATATACTGGCACACATACTAGCGGAATGATGAGAATATCATACAATAGATATAAGCTTAGATACCCATACTAATATTGGTAGACCGGATAGAACCAATAATATTTCTCCAAACAGAGAGAATTGTTTAAAAATGTAACGAAATAATAAAAGTAAAGGAATAAAAAATTAAGGTATTTTTGAATATTTCATGTGCCCCATCGAGTTAGAAGTAATCACGATGGTCGACGCTCTAGTTGACAAATTGGACCTAATTGTCGTTCTACATAACAGGACTTGGCTAGAGGTAGGTACGGTTAACAATGATTTACGTCCATTTATTGACCCTTTCAACTGCTGTATCGTAAAGAATACTTTTATATTGCCATGAATTTCTAAAACTAATTAGAAAATTCATGCCACGATCGATAGCCGATGGTCCACTGGTTGCCAAAAGATGATGCAATAACGATTCGTTTGCAGAAACGCAACGCGCTGCTAAAAGTATCTAGTGTGCGGCGGACGTTTGGTCTGTATTCAGAATTTCTGTGCACATTGCTTTTAAATGATCCGAGTTAATTTTAGACGGCAAATATGCGTACATTGATTGCAACAAGGATGGTCGTAGCTAAACGTTTAAAACGCACCATCATGCAGGCGGCGACTTTGATGAAAAATACGAACAAAGAAACACCATTCGTGGGTACATTGCAGATACTCGGCAAGCGTTGGTGCAATGACTTGTTTTTTTAGTATTTCACGTCAATGTGATCTTGAATTGCTTTTGTTTTGGAAGTATGTATTTGTAGCTTTGTATGGGTAGAACTTTTATTTCAGTTTAGTCAAATCCTAGCGTTTATTGTGTTACACCGTTAAGTACCATAGTGACGATTTTAATTCGTAATTTCAGCCTGCTATAAACCGAGACGAACGTTAACCGCGTCCAGCGCTATCCAAATTCTGTGTTGTCTAAACATCTCAAACATTCGTAAGCTTTAATGGCTGGTACGGAAATACACGGGCCGTTGTAGTGCATCAAAAATATTTTTAAAATTAACTGCTGCCACGCGTTAAGGAGCCGCGACAAAAATAACAGCACTCACTTCCTTCAGGATCGGGCGCGTTCCCGGATGAAACACGCCACGTTGTCTAAACTGAATCTAATAATGAGTATGCTCCAAATATTCCTGCGTCTATGAATTCCAATGTTCACACACATTGTTTCACAAATCAGATTGTTTTTCAATTCTCCAGAAAACTATTTGCGTACTTGATTATATTTTTAGATCTTTGTTATGCCTTATACAAAGATTACATAGCATTTATAAACATTGTTTGTTAAATATTTTCTATAATGAAATGCTGTTCATAGTTTAGCACATAAATTTGATTTATTGGTATTTTTCTTTGTAACAACCGAATAAAATCATTTAATTGATTTGTGCATGAATTTTAAGTCGTTAATGGTGTTAATGATTAACTGAAGTCTGAATTCCCTTCTACTCTTCAATTGCAAACGCTTTATTTTCTACAAAATTCAATAAAGTAATGATAAAACTCAATTTATTTGTCACCACCGTTTGGGCGGCTTGTGACTCGACGATAAGCTGCAATAGGCGTATTTCCGCACTCTTATAGATCTTTGCCTTCACGATCTCGTATTAGCAGAGTTATTAATAGTTAATTATTCAAATCGGATGCAGATATTCCGTCGTACTTGGCATTCTTTTGCAATGCAAATGTTTGTTCCAAGCCAATGGAAGTAAACTTCCTACACGTTGCCTCGTTCTGTGACCACCCACTATGTTTTGGTGTCGCTTATGTTTCTAATTTAAAATTTGATTTCAATGTCTTCAATGGCAGCTCGTTACGTGGTAAATTTTCGAATAAATATTGATCTTTACCCTATTTATTTTTATCTTAAGCTTTTTTATGCTTTTTCATTTATCTGTCTCATTCACTTGCGTAATTTCTCATGAAGGTGTTTTATATTAGCTGCCTGCTCTCATGATAAACGGAAAAGAGGCTTTTAATATGGCACGAACAGTGACAAGTGGCCATTAAACTTGACCCGCTTGGAACGTCCCCAAACGAGCCCTTGGCATGAGCGTAATTATGTTATGAGAGAAAATGTTAATCTCCTTTAATTAACGTTTCATACGTTTCGTTTGTTATTATTTATCATGATAATAATACGACGAAGACGCAGTTCAAGTTCAAGGAATGGCAAGAAACAGGTGTGTGTTGCCACTTTGTAACCGACTTTAAAAAGGAGGAGGTACTCAATTCGTCTGTATTTTTTTTAACAGAGCAACAGCTGTAAAAATGTGGTCGTTCTTGTCAAGGAGGACTCAACCGTACCAGTTCACCGTGACATGATATTGAAATGGTCACACTGAATCGCCCCATCGTTCTCGATCAAGTTATTATCTTTTGTACTAATCTTGTCCTACAATATAAATTACCTACTGTTTTATTTACGCTGTAACCTTCGATTACTAATATAAATCAATACAACAATGTAAGTACTTAATTTAGGTACTTTTAAAATGATAAAATCAATTTGTATATTTGTTTTACTATCGCATTTAAGTATAAAGTAATATGTGGAATATCGTCAATACCATAAATAGTTTTAACCTTATTTTCTGTTTCAAAGTTATGTTTTTACCTAAATCGTACAAGGATTTGTAATGTCGAATGCTCGAGAGCCTCTAATGAGTCCACAATAATTATCTTTGTCAACAGTAACAGTACCTACTTGTCTATTTATTGAAGATGAACACTAGAGTAGTGCTAGTTATGCAGATAGAATCTTGTTAGAATGCATTTAGCAACTGACATCACGTCTTCGTTAATACTGTTTTTCTCTGTATTGCGTGTTGATTATCCGGTGGTATAATAAAATATGTATGTCTTATAATGGTAATTTATATTACCATTATAATACATATATATTTAATTATATATTACCCCAATATTACCCCTGTCGTTGTGTGTTTAAACTTTATATCGTTCTCAGAATACAATATTGAATTGATCAAGAAACGGATGCGTGGATTCGCTTACATTGAGCTTTTAACGAATCTAATCAAAGATCTGTAACGTTTTACGTTTAGGGCTATTCAAAACATAAAAAATGTTTTTACACCTATATTAACAGTTAAAAGTTTTCTCCGCAACAGGTGGAGGAACGCAAACGTGCGATATGGGAGGCCTCGGTCTCCCGACGCGAAGCCCTGCTGCAGCGAGAGCGCGATCGCACGGAGCGGCTCGAGCGGGCCCGAGCGGCCCGCTCCTCGCCGCGCCCGGCCTTCGCCTTCGGGTCGTCCACGCCACGGTTGCTCGAGCCTATAGACTCGGCTGGATTCTTTTGGGCCGCGCGCAGGTATGTTACTAGCACCTCTACTCTTGCATCTTTTCTGAAAGGAAGGTTAGACGAATTCAACATTTTTTCCCGCGTAGGTTTTTAGGGACCACCCAAAATCCTTGACTCGAGTAAGTCAATTGTAATGTGGAAAAACTAAGCGTTACTTAAATATATTCACTAATGTCTGCTAATTTTACATGTTAAAAGCGACAGTTAAATAAAGGTAGGTAAAGTCCTCGGGTCATTTTGAAGACTTGAAATTTACATACAGTAAAATAACCCGTTGAATTATTAAAGGAAGGTCATTATCATAACAGGTACATAATCATTTAAACATAGAAATCTGTAAAGCTTAAGTTCATAATATGTATGTATGTACCTACGTACTAAGCCAAGGCGTGCTTGTCCTATTAAACGTCGTTTCACACTAGCCGCCAGTTGACCCGCTGGCAACTTTTCCACAACCTTTCAGAAACGTCTGGTTGACGCAAAGTTAATGCCTCAGACGCGCTGTCACCTAGATAACACTTATATGGGCTTTAGTTGTTAACATTATTGGACAAGTCTTTATTCTTATAGTTTATTTCTTGTTCAGATACACGTCCGTTTTCTACAAATAGCCAATAAATTTAAACAGAAATACTTTGATAATAAAATAATTTTCAAAAAGAAAAGCCAAAAAAATATGTATGTTTCTTAATTAACTAAATAAATTCTGAACTTAATTGAACTCTTGATATACAACTACGATTCAATGTTTTGAGATACTATCGTGTATCTGCCACTTCAGCCCATAGAGATTCAGAAAAAATCACATCTGTATCAGCCACTATCAATACCAATAAGTTTAGGAAGACAGTCTGAAGCATTTCTTGTTCCACGATATCTTGATCGAGTTGCAAGCTATTATCAGGTAGGCGCTAGCAAATTATGGCCCTTTTAACGTCGTTAGTAAAGTACCTGTTAGGATAACTGGCTTTCCATTTGGGTTTAGCTGACAGTAAGATACATATAGAAATATTTCATGTAAAATTATTGAACTGGTGCATTTATTGTCGTTTTCAACATTTGCATTAGGAACCACTTATTGTTCATTTGTTTTGTTAATATTTTCGTTTAATTCGTTCCTAGAATGGTATATTTATTCTCGTCGCAATACCAACGATCCTTTTGTTATAGTTTTTTTCAAACCATTGTCATGTAAATTCATTTTTAACTGATAATTTGAAGCGATTATAATGTATTACTATTCCTTATGTTCCGTAATACCTACCGTTTGTTTTATATAACTTAGTATTCACCATCACGTTTAGTAATATGTTATTGAGTTGAACAATTTTATCAGCAATTTTTATTAGAGCTCTTTTTTATTAGCTTCGCTTCTTATCAAGTTCCCATTTATAACGGGTGTTGGGTTTCTCACGTCGTTTCCACAGTAAATAACATGTTTTTTTTATTTCGTTTTTCAAATTTTTTTTATGCACTAATGTTTATTTTGTTTTCTCCCCCCCAGTACCAACCCTATAGATCAGATGAACTTTTTTGAATCGCTGTAAGCAGTTTTTCTGTTTTTAATTTATATTATTTTACATGGTTATGTTTATTTGACTGACAATTTACTAATTTGTTTTAGTTTGATTTTTGCACTCACCTTTTTATTAATATGTATTTTTTTCTGTATCCAGTACACTTGTTATATGAAAGGCTTTAAGCAATATTTCTAGCTTAGTTGTGTGTAGATTAGCGTTACTTATTGTCATAAATAAATTGTAGGTGTGATTTTGGCATGACTTTTGGAACGTGTAGTTGTCACTAACAATGTATGTAGAATGTCTTCTTTTATTTTTACAAAGTATGCATGTATTATTAAAAAGTAAAGAATATTACGTCTATGGATTAAATTCATCTCTATACAATTTATTACGAATTACTTAAGCTAATTTAATAATGTACTCGGCGTAAACAATGTTATTTTTTAAAGTCACGCAGATAAATGAAAGAGGCGCTTAAATAGCAATATTAAGCCATTTAACCCTCAGAAAAACTTACACAACACCTCTTGAAACTCTCATGGAAAAAAGTAACGAGCTAACCCTCATAATATTCACATAATACGCGATAGAGTAAGGTCGAAACTGTTATCGAACTAAAATCAGCCTTATACTCCATGTGGTTGGGTTGCCATTTCCTTGGCAAGAAGGGTATGGGCTGGTTAAATTTCATTAAAATGTGTCTCGCTTTTTCCGCCACAACCGCGGTGTGTTACTCATTGCCACAGAGTAGGTAATTATTGTCATCGTAGAGGTGCCAATGAAATAAAAATTTGGGTTTTGAATCGAAATAAAGACTGAGTAACGAAGTATGTTATTATGTATTATGTATGTATATAAAATAAAATCCTGTCATAATGAGAAAATTAGATACATAAAGGATATGTATGTACCATCTAGGTATCCATTCGATAACACATGTATATTAATTAATGTTATATTAATTAGTGTAATTTATGTGTGTACGTATTTATTTACAACCATTTTTAAATAAAATTTACGGGACTATAATAAAATCTGATTTGTCTCCGAAACTGGCTGCGTGTATGAGAAGGGAGATGAATGTAGAAGAAGCGTGTCATGTCTGTAAGCGTAGAGATATTTGGAACTGCGTGCTCTCTGCCTATCTCGTAAGGGACTGGACGTGATGTTATTAAAATAATATTCGTTACATTGATACGTACGCTGTGTAAAAACTCAGGACATCATAAACTACTGTGCCCGCGGGCGCATAATACACAATTGCGTGTATCACATAGTGTTATGACTAATGACTAATATTATCGGGATGGTCAAATGTGAACGGTCATTTGGGTCAAGCAAACACGAAGTCCACGTTCGACTAAAACTTTACATTGCGTAATAAAACTATGTGAGGTCACCATGTGTGTAGGCCCTTCACTAGTCCAGGCGAACTGGTCCTGAAAGATTTGTTGGTTGGTGAGATAGATTGTGTGCCAATACTTTTTGCCTTTTTCATAATTTTCAGTTTCTAAGTTCATGTATTATATTGACGATCTTACAATAACTTGTGTATAAAACTTTCGTACGTAGGTACTAGAACTAGAACCAATAATCTCGATTTTTGAAAACGAAAATCAGTTCTTACAAATTGGTATGATAAAACCAGAAAATGTACTATGCTGTTTATGCGTGGTTTTTATAGGAATTGTCAGCGTGCGGTGCTGTCTATGTGGAGCGCCCTTTGCGTCATGGAGCACCCTTTTTGGCAACAACCCCTAATTATACCGCAATGCAACAGTACACGTTACTGCGTCCTGCGGGACTTCTTTCAGGGAATCGATATGCGACAATGGATATTGACTTTAAAAGCTTGTTTTAATAAGCACAGACAAAGTACTACATTTAAATGCAACTGGAAAATTTATATCTTATATTGTACATGCGTGCAAGAAAGTCTTTTTTATATATGAAAGATTTTATATATGAAAGATCTCTTAGAATTGAAAAGACGATGTGTTCATTGAATCTATAATAATAATAATAAAAATCATTCACTCGTTTCAGTTCACGTAAAGGAAAACGTATTGGGCTAATGGTTACTATTGCGTCTATAATATTGATGACTAAATGTACTAGGACTTAACTATTGATAACACTAATGTATATACTCATTATCTATTCGCGTATTACATTAACCAATAATCTTATACCAACAACAAAGCCGTTCTAAGCCTGTAATCATATAGCTTGTAGGCGGCCGGGAGCCGCATTGCAGTGGTGCGCTTCCCTGGGCCAGACGGGCCCGCCTTGGATACGCGATTTTAATTCATCCAATGCCAACTTGAATTTTTATCCAACAATCCGTTGAAATTCCAAACAAATCACAATTTTGTCATAACCCAATTCTGGGACCCGATTTGGTATTAATTCGCTTTGCTTCAATTTATTGTTATACGTACTTGTTGATAGCGTTCGTTAATTTAAATTTGATCTTAGCTCTCCTCAATTTGCGGTCATCTATTTCCGGATGAAGCAAATATATACAACGAGCCGTGACATAGGCGAAAAGAGATGTGTAGTTTTGGCATATTAACGTTAGTAGCAAAGTGGAAAGCGTATTTACGTCGCTAAATTTCCTCATGTTTTATCAAATCAATCCGAGAAAAATTATAGGTATTGTATGGAATTACCAATCATTAAAATATAATTGTATATGCAAAAACATGTTTCACGTAATATAACAATTTAAAATACCCTGCAACTAATTTAATAGTGTCTGATCGTCTGCCACAACTATGTACAACGCAAGCATCGCTACTTACCGGAAAATAGGGTCAAATATGGTGGACCTATATTTCAAAGCGAAATTTGAACAACGCATCACAACACCGTCTCTGGTCATTATAGTACGGTTCTGTCTAATTTCCAAATATTAGTTTGATTGTAATATTGCTTACACAATTTTGACACTTTATTAAAACATCGATCGTTCATTTCCGCACTGAAATTTTCCGTTTATGAGCAATAAAACATCGATATCGCGTATCTAATCGCCCTCTAGAACGCACCGTTGATACGATGCACTGGAAATAAACGAATAAAACTACTCTTACATACATTTATTTATACAGCCTGCAGTTATTTAACTGACTCGTCAGTTGATAGGTTGCAAGTGCAACTGCTGATCTATCCGGGTTATCCTAACTTTAAATTTCTAGTAAGTTATAGCTCGGACTGTGGAATTGTGTCCGATGTTTCAACCAGATAAGTAAATCGGAATAAACTTTCCAGACGTAAAAATGTTTAAACAAACATTACGTAAATAACGCTCAAAGGGCAATACCCGGTGACGTCACCTTCCTTCCTATATACATAATATCCATGGCCACCATCCATTGTCTCCATAAAACAATGGCTTAATTCGACGTGGCGGATTTGTCAATTGCGTTGCGTCAGTGAGTTCTGCAGTCCAAAATGAACGGGAGAGAGCTGGTGCATTTCGAAATACTTTTTTTTGTGTTTGTTTTATACGTTTGTCACTTTTGGTTTTAGATAACTAACTTTCTGGGTCAATGGGTGAAGTTTTAATTGAAACAGATTTTTTTTGCATATTATAATCCCTTAGATTCAGATTGGTATTCCGAAACTAATATCGCATGTAACTCTGGGCCTGGGTCACTTTTAGGTAGGGGTGTTCTCTCAGAGTGTGAAGGGTTGAGCCTTGGTCTCCCACTGTTATGATCTTCGTCGAGTCGATAGCTGATCGTCAGTGATCAATAATCGTGGCGAAAAGATTAGTCGCAATGTCCAGCGTGCGACGGACAATATAGGTATGTTGGTACTCAGACATAGCCGCCGCTCGGAGAGTATCCTTTCATGCTATGATCCTTTTAACAAACTTGCTCTTGTACTCTCTTTACCCCGCAGTAGGATACACTGGTGCATCGTGGCACATTTGTGACATGGTATACGCGTAATGACCGTTCGGTTTTGTAATTCGCTCCGCGTGGAATACTCGGGTGCTCGCGATCCATATTAATTACAATATCCGTTACGATTAACTGTTACTAGATGACCATAAACTAACAAAGGACTAGAACCGGACTATATAATATGGGCAGTATTTGTTTTTGTTGTAGAAAGATAAGCCGAGAACGGAGCGCAATGGCACTCATTAGGGAGGGCCTATATCCAGCAACGGACTGAGGCGGGCTGGTTATGATGATGATATTGTTGTTGCTGATGATATTGATGATATTGTTATTGATGATGATGTATATCATAATGTTTATGATATTGTTATAGATGATGATGTATATCATAATGTTTATGATATTGTTGTTGATGATGATGAACGAAACGAAGCAATCAGTCGAATCAATGTTAGGCATAATGCGACTATAATTGATTTTGTGCAATTATCCTAATACATTCTATACATTCGTTTAAATTTTAGAAACTTACACTTTAGAAGATATTTTTACATTATTCTTAATTTCCCTAAAGTATCTCATTTTGTTCACCAATTAGTGTCTCCTATAGTCTTATTATTGGTTACATTTGCTTGACATTTAGCAGGGATGATAGCGGTAGCTACGGAAAAGCTAGACATTTTGTCACATTTTTAATTAATTTAATTTTGTTACGCTGTTGAATTACCAAATAAATAAATAATGTAAACTTTTCGTTTTATCTCTCTATATATCATTATTTTTTCTTATCGTCTAAAGGCTTTAGTCTGTCTAAACGGACAGTCTTCCGACGGACCGCAAATTAAATTCACTATTTTGTGATAGTTAAAAACGTTGAGTTTACTCCTCTCTGTTCATTACTTTTTTGGCACCTCCTCTAAAAGCCTAAAAGGATAGTTCATTGGCCGACCTCGGTAACAAACCTCACTGTTTGTTTGGGAACATTAGCTTAATCAAACTTACTGTATGATTCCGCGGATCCTTTATATAAGTTGAACAGCTGATTCTCGATTTTACCATGTGGTCTACTTGATTGGCACGCCAGCGGTATGAGTGAATTTACCTATAGCGGTGATTTATATGGAAGCTCGGTTACACTTGTGTGTCTTTAATGTTTTTGTGATATTAATCGTTTATTCTATTCACGAGATTCACCGACTGGAGAACGATTTTTATACCTAATTCACAATGGTAGGGCGTCATGGTCTGTGTGGCACAAACAAACATTGGCCTTTTGTAGAAATCGCATCTGTAATAAACCGTATAGAAAGCAATTTCGATGTATTACACTAATTGTCTATTAAAGCGTATAAAAATTACCTGGTTTTGGGGCGTTTGTAAAAAAAAACTCTTTTTTATGTCAGTTGCTTTTGAAATTTCTTACGTTGTTATTACATGGTGAAAAGCTGTTCATTTTATTCTGGGGGCATCAAAGTATGAAAAGAGTGAATGAAAACTCATGTAAGGTTTGTCGGGGTGGTAATACTTCGAGCTCGGCAGTCCGTAGGCTATCCCGTAAGGAACTTGACGTGACTAAATACCTACATAATATCTATGTATTCATTTATTCATATGATATAGAAAAAAAATTACGGTTCTCATTAACCTTATTTTTTATCGATTTGCTATATGATGAACTATTGGCTACGCAGGTATACAAATATAATTATGTCCCTTGTAAGTAATGGGTCTGGAAGAATATTTCAATAAAATAAATGGAGTGTTATATTGGTGTTGTATGTTCGCGTTGCATGGTATTTAGCCTTCAATATTTATGGTTCCTGTTTACAATGTAGGTATGTGGTATGGTGAAGGATCGAACATATAATAGTATAAAACAAAACTTTAGTAAGTACCATTTCGAGTTTCTAATAGTGGCTCGAAGTCTGTAAGTGTACCCGATGTATGACAATAGGCTCACTACTACATATTCTATAGTGGTTCGTAAATGTAACCGGTGAAACGTTGAAGTGTACTACACTCCTCTGCTTACCTCATCGGTGTTTATAGGAGTAATGTTATTATATTATTATTATTATATTTTATACTTGCCTAAAAAAATATTAATAAGTAGCAAACATTTTGTTATTGTAATAGTAATAATTAGCATTGGTTATATTGCATGTTAATCTACAGGTACAGATCGCAAAACAAGTATGATGAAGCGATGAAAGTGATTAGTGCTTTGCCGTACATCGTATTGCGTTAATAGCGACAGTGGCGCCCTCAATTATTCTTCACTGCTTCTGACGAGCAAAAATTTAAAGCAACCAAAATTTCGCATTATAGCATGTCGTTAATAAAGTATTGAATTGCAAGTGATGTAGTAAGAGAACCGCATATAATCGCATAAAAGCAACATCTTATTTTAGTCGCACATTGTAACAGCTTGGCGGTAGTGTGCATTTGCCCTTATTTTCTAACATATTGTGAATTAAATTTGTAATGCTGTGTACAGTGTTTTTAGTACTAACGGACAATTAAATATATGGCATATATGTAGTAAATGAAATGTGTGTTAATTTGTATGCCTGTGTACTTCCAGGGCGGCATCAACTACAAATGTGATGTTCGCGTCTGCGCCGCTCACGAGACGCGCGTCCGCACTGCAACTAGACTCCTCGGACACTGACAATAAAGGTAATTAATTATATATTAATGTCGCTGAAAACTAGCGTAATATTGCGAGCTCCTTGCGACCTATGAACGAGACGCACACGCAGTATGAAAAGTTCGCGTTGTGTGAGAAGATTGATGGATGTAGAAGAAACATGTTACCCCTGTGAGGATAGAGGCATGTGTTGGCCCTCGTTGCTCCCTGTCCAGCCCGTACGGGACCTGGCGTGATGATGCAAACAATCTGTGTGTTAGTGTATCTGTTTTTACCTGTATGTTGTATATGTTCTTGCACGACACCCTGATACATTGAATTTTCACATTTATCCACTGTTTTTGTTCACGCCGCCAAGGAATCCTAATGTTCTCAAGTTTCTGTAAGTATCTTCCTCTTGTCTGTCTCTTATCTTATCTGTATCTTTATAATTTTTTTTGTGTAATATTTAAAATGTAAATAGATGTTAATGTACAGATACTTGTTTACGTACGTTAGGGCACGTGTAATCACATCTTCCGCTTGATCTCTTTCCCGTTTGCATACAGCATCGCTTCTGCTTGTCCCCAGTGAACTGTTTTGAATCTCCTCGGAACTTGTTTCGAACTGAATCGGAACTGCTAAGTCGCTTCAACCGCGCCACCTGGAACGTATCCGTCGGGTTATTTAGAACATATTCGTTGTTATTTAGAACATAGTATAGATACTATCGTCTTAAAAAAATGCGTAAGCAGACACTATAATTTTAAATAATATTAAATAATTTAATTTAATTTTAAATTGGATATTTTTTAAAAATACGCTAGTGCAGAGAATCACCAATGTTACGCACACACACAGCATCCAGTGCTCGTAAAGGTTAAGGATCAAGGTGCTTTGAATGACAACTACGTTACATGAAATCCAAACCGTCGTAGATTATTCTTGTGTCAATACGAAATTAGTTTTAAATATTTTAATATAGAGATACTTATTTGGAACTCGGTTCTCATCGCTCGCCCCGTAAACGACCTGGCGTGAAGACATACTCGTAATGATTATGAACATATATTGCGATAGTTATTAAAACGTTCATATAACTGTATGAAGTCAGTGATAGAAGCTAGAAGCTTCTAGAAAGGAACAGAAAGCTTTCGAGAGTGGATGTTCTCTCTAATGCATCTATTGCAGTAGCTGTGATGTGTAGGCTTGGCACGTACAAGCGTGTTAGGCGGACACTGGAACACAAGGCGTTCCACATTAGACATGAGAGGTTTCCACGAAGCTATCACTGTCGATATAATCATATCATTTATTATTAACTACTCGCTGCGTGTATGTAGTTAAAAGTACATATTTCATATTACACTCAAGATGCGATAAACGAAATGATACTAATTATTATATGTCTCGTAACGCGCTGGTTAGCGTTGATGTTACGTGCCGCGTTACGTCACAGATGGAATGTTACCGTTAAAATAAAGCACACTAACTTAATTTATATATGTGTATATTCGATGTCTATTATCACTGACACATTTTGTCAATGACAACCAATATGACCACACCAACATATTGTGCAAATATTGAAAGGTTGTTGAAATATTTATTGTTAAATGGGGTAATTTAAAGAAACGGTTGTTGTGTGACTGTGAATAATTTTACGTAATTTTAATATCTTATCATTTTTATGTTCCAATGTAAAAGTGTTTGTGCACTCGTGAAGTTATGTAGGTAGTTCGAGGTAGGTGTTTAGGCGCTAATCGCTCGAGCGACCTTGTCGGCGAGATGAACGGATTATGCATAATGGCCCGGTATTATGCCGTTGATCGAGACACTTCAACATAGAGTATCTATAGCGTACTTCGTTTGGTGTTTTGTTTAAATTATTCTACTCTCGATCCGTTTCAAAGCACTTCACGTTTTGATCTACTTTATACATATTAACGTGTGCTGATTTATGAATACCTTATTGTAGATTTAATTAACATTTTTGATGTTTTTAACATCATTCTGTAAAGTACGACGGCGAGAAAATCGTTCCCCAATGTTCGAGCGCAAAGAGAAGGATCTTTATTTCGTATTATGACAGGCTGATGTTGGGATTTACGTACCGCTCGGAGGGAAGTGTTGATGCGGCGATCCGGCTTAGAATTGACTAAATATACTAAACAGCCTTTTATTATACTATACCAAAGTATTCGGGGATTTGATGTAGTTTCATATTTGTATAGGCGATTTACGAACCCAGATGTGAATTTCACAAATGATAGACATATTAACGAATATGATTTAAAATAATTGTTTACGGTTAATAAGTAGTATTGAAGCGAATAGAGCTTGAGTGGTGTGTGGTGTGCACGCGCCCTAATAGTTGGTAATGCCGTGGCGCGCAGACGAGCCGGAGCGGTCGCCGCAGCCGCAGGCGTGGTCGTCGGTGGCGCGGCGGCGCACGGACCTGGTGCCCACGCTGCCGGCCCCGCGCGCGCCAGGTAGGGCGTACTCGATGACGCGGCTGGACCGCCTGCCGGCGCAGCGCCCGCTGCACTCCGCCTCGCCGTCCATGCATCACCTCAACAGGAGCCGTATGTATTGTACATTGGAGCTATGGACGCGCTTCGCTCTCGGCTGCGCGCTGGCTGGCTGGAATCGGGTGTTGTTCCAATTGGAACTTTTTATTATCTCGAGTTATCTATACTTATTATGATATGAAAAATATTGAATGTAAAATATCGTTTTAAGCTAGTAATAATCCAATATATCCTGATTCCACCCACGTCGGCGTTGAAGCGGGTGTGCGGGTCTGCTTACGGTTGCCGGTTGAGACGTCACTAACGCGGTAGGTATTTGACAGTCGCTTGACGTGCGAGTAGCCAATCACGAGCGTGATAATTCGCGTGCGCTGATTGGCCGCTCGGCCGGGCGAGCTTCGAAATTAGTCGACGCTTATTGGTCTGTGCTAATCTGTGGGACGCTTGCGACCTGTTATATGACCATCGATAAATCAAATTTAACTGGCCTGTTGATCCAGTGTTTAATGACCCTGAATGTACAGCAGGGAGTTTTCGGTACGATTCTCGTCCACGACAAATATTTTTGTGATGATAAGTAATACTTAATACTAAAGTACTGTGTAAATATCAATACGGTCATTTAATATCCATGTATGTACAAAGGATCCTCTCGTGCTCGTCATACAAATTACCGCCCTGGACGACATTCGAACCACGATTCTCGGCTTAGCCGTCTACGTCACCGGCCCCTGGACTACCGGGTCGAAAGGTTTTGACGTTTTTCAAACATGTCCTTGTCTATTTCTGGTCATAGATTGCGATAACCCAAGTGCTTACAGAAATGTACAGATGATTGTCGCCTTCACGAATTTTTTTTCATTTTTCGTTTCTCACTTTCGCTTTGTGTGGCACTTTTTGTTTCAATGTTGTCGTGTGTTAATTTTTTTCCACGTATATGTATATAAGTGTACTTTTCTAGAAGGTACGACGTTTGGTCGTTTATAGAGTGTGTTTGTGTGTGTGTGTGATTGTTTGAGTGAAACTATTAAATTTTGTGGTACTGTTAGTTTTTTTAAATTAAATATTTCAAATTGTCCGACGATTATGTTTCTATATTCCAATGTATATTTTGTGTTGTACCTAAACACATGTAAATGATAGATATACATATGTATATTGTACCTAAAATATATAATGTTGATAAATAAGACTCCAAGGGTAAGTTGTGTGCATTACGGTTAAAATTCCATTCAATAATTTATCGATTCATTTATTTTAGCAACATTTTAAATTATTTTTATCCATCTCATAAATCATTTCTGTTCTTGATTTTTACTAGTATTTCCACCTTATATTCGTCTTCTGCCTTCGAGAAATCTATTGGCTTCCTTTGGGAGCTGGGCGAGGTATTTATAAATTTTCTTTCTTGTTTATATGTATCCATGTCTTCCACAATATAGCGAACGCCGTTATGTTTCAATATACAATATTGAGTTATTATTAACGTTTCCTATAATGTGGAGAGGCGCTGCCAAACTAAAAAGTAATATATGCCAATGTTAACATAAGCTGGTTTTTTTTAAACTACAAAAGCCAAGCTTATGTTCCCTACATGCCCCATCAATAATTGTGGGGTAATAATTACCGACAACGGTCTGAGTATGATTGAAAGTAATGTGTATTACGCAGAGACCATCCATGTTACATAAATTACTAATACTGGTACAGTGATACAAAAGTTGCGAATTTAAAAAATATATTTGCAAGAAATGGTAACGTGCTTGGCATATTTTACGTTTTTGAAAATATAAATGGCTGATGGGTTCGCGTTTCAGGTGAGTCACTAAACTTAGTGTATTTAAAATAATAAAATACAACACGTCTTAACTAACGGACACTGTTATTCTAACGCTGCGCTTGGGACGATGGGGGTATATATATAAAAATATTTTTCCTACTCAAAATACCACATCTGTTCTAGCCATCATAACACCACATGTATAAATTACTTTTATTGGTTAAAAAGTTCAAATGAAAATGTAAAATTTTGTAGCAAAAAAAAACAGATTTTTTTTCACTAGTAGGTACAACTTGTACGTAATTATATACGTAGTGAGACCATAAATTTGAATTGAATTTGAAAAATTCACAACCGCTTCAGTACATAGACAAATACATACCTGACCATAGCACGAGTATCCCCTAAAATATCATCCATTGCACTTTTTCAAAATGTTAGCTAATCAGTGTAAGATATATAATATACCTTTAAGCATATAGAGAAATGCTTTTATGACATATCGTCTAGTGTATTTTCCATTATTAGATCAGAATAAAAAAACACCTTAGATTGCCGTCTTCAATTTATTCACACACATAGCTGTCTTGACCGCTTCATAATGTGTCGTAAGTTACTTCGTCGATGCACAAATATACATTATATTACAAGCAATACGCTTTTGTACATGAGGAGACAAAATGCTTTCATATCAAAAAAACGTTTTATACGGCTCTTTTATTCAGCTTATTTGTACGATACTCAGCAAATATCGACAACAAGGGGGTAAACTTTCGCGAACATCATCCATTGCTGTGTTTGTGAGCGATGAGCTGAGTGACTCACTCGCGCCCCGCTACATGTACGCTACGTGTACGCAGAGACGCGCTCAGGCGACACGACGCCCGGCTCGCGGCCCGGCAGCGCCATGTCCAACGCCACGGGCGTGGTGCGCCGCGCCACGTCCGCGCCGCGCAAGCCGCGACCCGCCTCTATTGCCGGTACGGGCGTTAACACGCCGAGAGGTAATGGATCTTATTTGTATATATCACAGAGTGGAGTTTACGATGCAAGGTTTGCGCACTTGTAACGTTTGGCGACCGAGCGTAATTTGGAATGGGTTTATCTAACTTGGATATTTTTTTTTATGGTGCGTTACAATCTATTTTAGGGATATACTAATGTAGTACATAAAGATGATAAAATAGCTTATTCAATAACGTAAAGATGAGTGCTTGGTGTGTGTATGGAATGTAGTTTGAAATATTATTAAATAGTGTTAGCAGAGAGGATATAGTCATGGTATTCCTAGTTACTTATATGGTATAAGAGTTTGAAGGTTCATGATTATTTCCTATTGTGTTCATTTTAAATATATGTAAAGGAAACATAATACTGGTCTGTATATCATTAAATAATGACACTAATGCTTTGTATGTATTAACAAAATGTTGTGTAGCCTAATATTCATTACTTACATGGCATTTAAATTTTTTTCGCTATTTTTGTTAGTGTTACGTG
>DWTO01000168.1:0-25527 GCA_018244755.1 Jemadia pseudognetus
TATTCAGACTCCGAACCACTACTAGAAAATCGAAATTAGAAAATTTTTAGTGTTCGACCCGGGGGTCGAACCCGGGACCTCCCGTTCGGCAGTCGCACTTGCAACCAACACGACCAACAAGGCAATATACATATATATGTATATTCAAATGAGATTTACTATATCTTCATTGAAAATCCCAAATTTCTCTTATTCAATGAGAGCTCGGATAATTTGAAAGGTACAATCTGTTCTATTCAAACGATTTTTTATTTCGTCAGTCCTTGATACCGTAATAAATAAAAATCAGCAACTTTATAATCAAAGCATCGGCAGATGTGAAGAATATTTTTAATAGTCGAATAATAATACCATTTTGGGAAAAATTTAGAAAACAGAATAGGTCTAACCGTTTTAACAACACATGTTTTAATCTTACTGTTTTATTACTCATAGCTGTACATTAAAATATTGTTAAAGGTAAGTTATTTTCAATCAGTATTATAAATAGCTTTGAAGGTTTTGACCAGTGTGTACAAGAATCTATTCATCCATCAGTTTTAAAGGACCTGCGCAATATCCAACTGTCACGAGCCTTGCGAGTATATTATCTACTATTTGGGTCCAACCCTTAAATATTTACGATGGCAGATTCGCAAATTAGGCATACCGCAATTTAACAGTAAAGAAAACTCAGAAGGTATCTTCAGGATAATTCTTTCATCATTATACGGACAGATTAAAGTTAGTCGTTGTCAAATGAAATATTACAAATTGGAAAATTCCATGGTATAGTATCGATAATTATTAGAACATGTTCGGGCCAAAAGCTGATTTGTTCCTCACGAAGTATTTATACAGGTCATATACATAATCTTATTTAATTTACTTGGAGTTCATTAAGGCCACACAAAGTTCGCTCAATGCGGGTTCAAAGATATACAGCTTAGTATTCAACCCATCTCTCGGCTGTTTATAAAGACAAGGAAGACTGGATAAGATTATCTAGGGAAATACGAAACCTGCTCAGACCCGCGACAATATTCCCAGTCACGCATCTAATACTTGAATACGCTTGACTTAACTTTACAGATCCTTTCTAGTAGAACAGTTTGAGTGAACCATTGCCATCATTACGTAACTTCACGCCTGTCATCCTCGAAGAGGTAGGCAGAGGATTGTAGTACATTTCCACGTTTTACCAATTACGTTCACGTTTCACTATAGAATAGGTGGTGAGACTGTTGCCATACACTGGACACATATCCAGATTCCGAGTCACTAATAGAAAATCTAGGTTAGAAGTATCGAATAGTGCTCGACCCAGGGTTTGAACTCAGAAACTCTCTAACGGGAATCATGCTTGCAACCCACTGGACCAACAAGGTAGTTCGGCATTTGCTACTGATATGCTACATGTAATTATTAAAATTATGTAAAACATTTATTTAAATTAAATTTCTTATCAGCTGTTTGGTTACCAAGTTTAGACTGCCTACATTAAAATTAAATTGTCGTATTTGAGTTTTCCCCTTACAAGTTTCATTTTATTTCCAAGTTATTATTATTAAATGTTCAGGTTCTATTCGCAGTTTGTATATCATTATATACAACGGAGCTCCAAATATTTTAAGAAATTAACATCTGTACTGCTTGTTGGCATATTTAGTGTTTGTTTACTGCGCATCTTGCTTTATGGCGTCAAACTATATTTGGAACGGTAAAGACATTTTAATCGTTACGTTAATTATTTCAGTTGCTATCGACTTTGAAGTTTGATTATTATTACTATGAAAGATAGTAAAGGTTATAGATGGAAATAAGGTTTTTTTTCTAATCTCATACCTCTATAGCAGGACGACCACAGATTAAGTAGAAAGTAAAACAATTTAAAAGTGACGTACCCTTAATGTTAGGTATATTTTAAAAAAAATGGAAGAATTTTAATAAACATGTTATACAAAAATTATAAAATATAAACAGAAAAGTTAAAATTTAAATTAGTAAATATTTTATTATCGTAGAGTATTAAAATATCTATAACAATAAAATTTTATTTATATTTTTTTTAACAAGGAGTACCTATTCAATAGAGTTAATATTTTATGTCAGCATATAATGTCAAAGTCATGTATGAGAAATCTTAGAAAACTTTTACACAGTTACGTAATAGGACCTCTTATTGGTTTTATAGCAATACGTTATCGGGGAGGGACCTCCAGTTCCATGAAAGACCAGAGAACTTCAATGCGGTAGAAATTTCTGGCCAAGTTTCGTCAGTAGAAGTTATATCACTCCAAAATAGCAATGAACTCGATTGGCGCGGTGATTGCTGATGAAACTTTACCGTTGACACTAGGGTCGTGGATTCTATTTCCAACTAATGTATAATGTAGTTTATCTGGCGTCTGGTTACCATACCAGGAGCTTTTTTACAGACTACTTTAAGATTATAAGCCCGTGGGTAGAAATGTCTCAAGGTAACGTGATAAGTATTTGGTGATGTGCGCTCATAACAAAGGGAAAATCTATGAGAATTACGTACAGGTGCCGGGACGGAGCCGCGGCAAACATGTACCTACATTTTCATAAGCGGGAAGGCGGAGAGGCAAAGTTTAAATTGCTTCCGGATTTATTGCGCTGCAGTCTGATTACTTCGAAGACGGACAGCGATATCAAAGCGCTTTAAAAATGTGAATTAATATTGTGTATCCGAGAAAATCCCGTAAGAAAGTACGATGGGCTCCTTCGAAGGGATTTAACTTTAACTGTTTCTGTTTATCCAACATCCATCACGTAAGTATAATGGAAATGGACAGCCATTTACCATTCTTTTAAGATGCAAAAAGATAAATAACATAACGAATGCCTTCAGAGAATCAGAAATCAAGCGGTGCGGACGGATGATGGCATACAAGAACTATTGGATATGAAACATGTGTATTTGTAGGATGCTTACATTCAAAAATGTTTTTCTTATCTAGATGTGCTTACTAACCGACGTAAACCATTATTTTTGCGAGGAACTTTGTAATTTAATAGACAAGCTTATAGCTTTTCAAAATAAATCTGCATTTATCATTTACATTACATTTATTATTTACATAGACGTAGTGAAGTAAACAAAAAGCTTATTATTAGGTTTACTTATTATTAGAACTTCTATATATTTTTTACACGCTCGTGATTAATGGAAACCGGAAATGTATATTTTAGTAAACAGACATGACTTAGAAAGCGGTCTATCTGTTCGCTGGTCATCGACCCCTTAATATTAGGATTATGAGTAATTGCCAAATTAATGTATTTCCTGCTTTGATATTTAATGTTTTGGAAATAAATATCTATTTATTTATTAATTGCATATCTATGCATATACCAATAAAGGTGAGTAAAGTGCGGGCACAAGAATATATATTAGTATTTACTAATTATGCACATATGAAATGTATGCACTTTGCTGTTTAAATAAGTAAGCATTTGTAAATAAAGAAATAAAAAGACAAAGAAAATTAGGTGTAACTTAAAATGTCATATATATGTAGTAACTTATTAAATAATTAATTGAATCTAGTGTAGAGTCTGTGGTGTAGGAAACTGCATTTGGAGTTTATCGCCGTGGTCTGCTAACAGTCTGAAGAATTGCTACAATATTCAATAATTGATTACATCACAACATTTTATTATGAAGATTAAATTGATGTACATAAGTTGATTTAATTATTACATGAATTGTTCATGGCTGTTCTTTTTAATGTATACCTCTTTCGACGGTTACCAACACATCGAAAGTAGTGACCGAAATACGAACTTGTTCGTAATAAGCATGCTTAAAGGTAAGAGCCGCGGGTCTGACGTCACAAGTGTTATAAATGCTTTAATTAACGGTATAAGACCACGCACTTTAATCGCATTTCGGGCACAATAAAAACACGTCTAGATTTGTAACGACGCCATAAAATGAAAACGCGGGAATGTTGTATGTGCGATAATGTCGCTTCGAAGGTATTAAGTCGTGCATTACGGCGTTTGTTCTGCTCAAACGTTCTGTAGCTATGCTTTACATTTTTAGACTGTTGGAAAAGTAGGTTTTGGCCAGAAAAGAGGATTCGAATTTCTTTTATAGAAGCAGGTGTATGAGTATATTACAGATAAAAGAGGTTTTCGAATTTAGAATACACTCAGAAGTTCAAATAAGTACATCATATTTGGGGCAAAGTTTTCAAATTTCGAACAGGATGAGTGAACAGTGGAATAATAGTCTTCGAATTTCAAAATTTCTATTATATTTAATAGAAATTTTGAAATTTCATTAGTTCATTTTATTAATTCAAGATTAATATGTGTGCTAAAGTAGATATGTAGCTATACGTAGGTTGTGTATTTTTCTTTAGAATAAATTCTGTAATTAAATTCGTTTTTGTCATATTGGTGTTTTCTAATTGAGCACTCAATTATCATTGTCGTACCAGCAGTTCATTCGCGTCAATCTAGACCTAGATCTAGTATTAGTAGATCTAGTATTGTTTGATATGTACATTGTCGAGACAAGTCCGGAGATTGCTTAGTTTTTAGGTCGTTCATGCACTGCTCTAAGAGCATGTAAGCGACGGCCTATTTAACAAGCCGAGGAACATACGTACTGATAAGTGCCTAATTCGTATAGTTCTATATAAGGTTTTATTATCATTAAAATTATTTTCGTTTTTGTGCACGTAATGAGTGTTTGTCTATCAGTTGAGTTTCTCAATAACCGAACCAAATTGAACAATAGCGACAATCACGTAAACTATAAATTTCCACTCCATTACAATATACTCGCATTTGATATTATTCGAAGAGGTGTTTATAGCGTTGAAAAATATATAGTTTTATGACTCACGTTAATAAACCGAGAAGCGTTGGAAATGCTTAAAAAGGAAAATATCGCTGTGACATCATAAAGTCAGCCATAACGATAATTCGGACTTTAATGTTTATTAGTATTTTCATTTTTTAACTGTACGTGAGACGTTTCAAATTTTAACATAATAAAATCACAACTGTGATCCCTCGAAGGGCTAGGTAGAAGACTATAGTATCCTCCCACGATTCACCAGTTTATGGTATAACTTCCACCATGGAATAGACAAAGAACCTATTATTATCGTTCACCGAACACAAATCTACCGTACACACTACTGTATCCAAAAATATTTCGTCCGACCCGGGGATCAAACCCAGGATCTTTTGATCCCGATTATTAAGCATGCAGGTTTAAAATTTTAGAACATAATAATTCCAGGTATCCAGGGTTCACGCAAAGACATATTTAGCTAAAACTTCAAAGCTTTATTTGTTTCTAATCGTCAACAATTTGAAAGAAGACCCGGATTCATGTACCCGGAAGTATTTTCTTCCTCCGTGTACGTTACAAGTCGACTATAAGTTCTCGAAAATTCCTTAGCGGATATTTTCAGCGCTTAAAGCGCATCATCTAATAGTACATTAGCAATAAAGCGCCGCAGTTATTAACTGGTACTCTACTTATTACATATTTGCTCTAATTTGAATGAGAGCTGTTATTTTGTACACGTGTTACCCACTAGGGCGGTTATTTGACGCGAGACTGGATTTAATCTATGCACAATTACGCCTTGTCATAAACATACCTTAGCGTGGGCGTTGTTATATTCCAAATGTACGTTTGCTGTTATAAATACGTGTTAAAGTACGCTAACAAACACACCGAATGATCTGTCAATGACGTACCTCGCCTACCTCCTACACAAACATAGTATTATTAGAAATGAAACTAACCAAAAAGTCGGTTTACTCTCGCATTAGACATTTCACGGCTTATTATTTCATATCATGATCAGTTTTTGGCTTTAAATTGTGTTATATTGTACTTTATTTAATTTTATTTTTAATAAATTTTTCAACATTTTTTTGATTTCTCTTCTTTTAAAAAATTTCTATTATTAATGAGCTTTTTAGTTCATTTTACAAAAACTTTAGATTAGACACGATGTCAATTTTTTTGTTGTGGGTACTATGAAGTTTAAGTACAAAAATTTAGAGACAGAAGATAATGTTATTTTTAATATCTATTTTACACCTCTAGAGGTTGAATTTCCCAAAGGGCTTGCCTAAGCCGTAAAAAGAAGCTACTGGCCAAATTTGTTATTTTTTTGGCATTGGTATGGTTTGAGTTAATATGTAGATCATGTGAAAAGAGCCTTATTTATTAATTTTTTATTAGTGACCTAAGGCTAAGTTAAAAAGGGCGGACCTAATGCTCAATGGCATTCTCTTCCAACGAACCTAGGGTGATGGCGAAAATAATGTATGCATGTGGTTGGTACGACAAATATTAATATGGCATCCTCTGCTATATTAGTACAGATGTCAGTTACCTCGATCTTTGACGGGCCTCGTAATATTTAAAGAAAGGTTGTCGTCAGTAATGGGGCAATTAGTCTCCCCACCCTCTCACGTACCGGAGTAAATGCTGGTGACGTCACCCTACAGTTCCTCGAAGTGGATCCGTGACGTGTTAATTGCTCATATTATTTTTATAGCGTTTCGTCGTCGAAGTAACGGGGCAAATTATTCTTCACATTCTATAAATTTTAATACCCCCCGATCCGTGAAGAGGTAGGCAAAAGAGGGTAGTATACTCCCAAATTCCTAGCACTTAATATTGTGTGTATTATTTATGCAACCATAAATCTATTTAACAACTTAGACAATTTTAATGTTAACCAAATTGTAAGTATGTATAAACCGAACTTACATTAACAGTTCTTTCTCTACGGTTCTATACGAAAACGGTTAGAGGTCTATAAGATGCAACGGTCACTTTTGACTCCTGTTTTCTTGATCTCTTTAAAAAAAATTGATTAAGTCAAAAATGGAACGAAATGGTTGATAATGATTTTAAGACATGAGTCCATTCTGCGATGCTCCGCTTGTCGCGGTTGAATTAAATGGCTATAGTCGTAAATACTGTTGAATGTCGTTAAACTATAAAATTGTTACATATTACGAATTTCCTACGTAATATCTAGTGGGTTCAATCTACTGATATAGTTATCACCTCTTATCGATGTGTGTGTCGATTTTAACGTTATCTGATTACATGAAATCCACCCACTAGGCGATCGTTCTCATAAACACAATTTAGGAAAATAACGGATTATACCTTTATTTTTAATATCAAGGTTTACATGTCCCTTCAGTAATATAATGTCAGTCAAGAACAATTCTAGCAGATCTATTTCTTTTGAGACTCGGGTGTACATATATATCTTCACATCATGTTTCTTATAAGGTAGGCAGAGAGCACACAGTGTCAAATATCTCTACCCTCACAGACTTGCCGCATTTAGACTACATATTCGTACGTTATTTGTTACATTTTACTAAATAAGACACGTATCAAACGATTATTATCGATCAAAAAACTATCAATTTCATGTGTGCGTACCTAGAGGTCTATACTATTCTTGCATTTCAATAGTCTGGGTATCCAAACTCACTATCTTCTTTGTTTATTAAACGTTCGAATTTCAATAGCATCTATTCGAATCCGAACCGTACTTTATTTGCAAAGTGAAACAGATTGTGTACGTTGACGTAGGTGAAACTTCAATATCATTTGAAACTAGGTACACACTGCAAAGAGTATCAAAAAGGCAAATAATAGAGCAGAGAAGGAAATAGATAGTTTGAAAACTTCCGTCCGGTCTTTTAGAAGCTGCACGCATTCAAATTCATATTCTTAACTTCCTACTTCGAGTAATAAAGCAGCAATGTTTAGATACTACACTAAATTCGTACAGAACAAAGGAAATACTTGTATTTTCGGAGTTAAATTTAGCACTTCGCAGACTAAATAATATCAAAACATCTTGTGAGTCTGTCCTGAGGACGTATAGAATCTGCTCGTACGATGTGTTTTGACAGAACCAACAGGCAGACGTGCCGCGTAAATCCAAGCTTTAATGTGTATACAATGCAATCTGGTGATTTTGATTATATCTAAAGCTGTATGTATACTGGGAGAGTAATTAGCATTTTACCTTAAAAAATATTTTCTTAAAAAAATATATAATACAAAATGAAACGTTTAGCAGTCAACTTGGTGATGACATTATCTGAGTGATATTAAAGTGAACAAAAATAGTTTAAATGTTGTTAATATATTATAATTTTACCCGTTGTAACCCCAACTTTATTGCTACAAAATGTAACAACTCGAATCAAATGGCCACTTGACAGACATAATGCAGCTTAAACTGTACAGTTTCTCAGTAATTCTATTTTAACGTACGTATGTGCATTTTTGGAATGCTTATCATAAACACTCAGCACAGAGTGTGTTCACATATAAATTATCAACGTGAAGATGCTCAGTGTGTGAAACAATTTTCTCAGAAAGTTATTATAAGATTGTTTTTATAAACAGTTCGAGGTTATTCAGGTAAATAGTTAAGATTATTGTACCGTTATAACGAAACGAAGTAAGTGTATCATTCGGTAATTTTTTTCATTTCTTCCAAATTCTGTCGAGAAAAGCTATTGTGATTTTTTGCATTTTTTAAGTATCGTGCCCACAAGTGGTATAATAAATGGAACGTTGATAATTATATTTTTTGTACTATTGAGTATAACGATAGTAATGCAAACCTTTCCTCGAACTTTTTATTCGAGTATTCATTAATAATTTTTGATTTTCGACATTTTGATGTATTGGGGATATACGTGTATATATTTCAAACAACGAATTGAAATGGATATTAAAGCAAAATTAAATTACTCTCAATTCAATAGTTGTCTATGTGCGCTAGACAAATTAATACAATGTTAATAGGTATTTAATATGGATCATCTGGATATGGATATCATTTTGAAATATCTTTGGAGCATTTTTAGGCTGTCGTTTATTTGTTATAAATGACATACATAGTTTACTAAAATATTTTATTGGGTTTTGTATTTGGTTTCACAAAATGAGGATTTAATACCTGCAGTGCCTTTAGTTATAATTAAAACACTTCTCACCATATTTCGCTGTACAAGAAAGTACGCATAACAAAAATGCTAAGAAGCAATAGCTCAAAATAATTGGGTCGGATTTTAATTAAGCCCGAAGTTTGATTTATCTCAAGGACGAATTCGAGTTAGTGATGTTATTCAGAACATAATTTCTGATTTTACTGAGATCGGAAATATCATTTTATGTTTTCATTAAAGGGCTTTATTTTGCCCAAAAATTAATTACCAATCAGTAAGCGTTTCGATTATAACAGTTATATAATATTTCATAAATACAGATCCTTACGCCAGGTCTCTTACGGGGTAGGCAGAGAGCACCAAGTGCCAACAGCTCTATCCTTAGTTAGTTCGTTAGATATAATGGTGCTGGAAAATGCGTGATAAAACAATTCTCAATACCAGGTACCATGATCTAGAAATACGCATTGGCCAGCGTGGCAGATTATGGCCTTAACCCTTCTCATTCTTATAGGTGACCCGTGTCAAACCGTGGAAGGATAAAAGGATCCATGATCTTAATATTTTTTATATTCTTTGAAACTCTTAACAGCTTTTGTAAGTAGGGAAATTGAAAAAATAACCTTATATTGGCGATGATGGCGTCCAAATGTTGTAAAATAAACGAATAATATAAAATCCAGTGAAAAACATTTAAATAACTCTAATTTGCATGCAATAAATAATGTATATTTGCGCACGGAAATAAAAATAGGTTAGACAAACAACGTTCTGATATTTTTATATTAGTAGATTAATATGATTGGTGCATATTTATGTTGAGCCACAAGTTTAAGATAAGCTAAAGCTGAATTCGAAATATGGCAATATTTAATTTTAAAGACATTGAATTTATCTTATTGTGGACTTATCAACTAGTTCAGCAACCTAGAACATTACAAAAAGGTTGTAATTCTCCGTTCAATAACTGAACCCTGGATTGCTTCTAAGCTGAAAATGGAGTCTTGTAAATCCTCGTAGACTACAAGTTAAACGGGTAAATGTTACCTAAGCTTTACATTGATTCCTCGGATAAACATAAGGCCTTATTGTTACAGTTACATAGAATAAAATACAGTTACCGTTATGTACTTTATATTGCCACAGTCTAATGAAGTCACGCGTATAAAGTGTTATTAGTTTACTGTTCTAGCAATAGTACTGTGATATGCTTTTCCCGGATATTTTAACTTTTCATATTGTTGGATTCATTTAACGTTAAAACGACAGTTTTTAATTGAAACGGATGTCTTTAATTTTATTGTTTTCCTACACGCTTGCATTTCTTGTCGCCATAGGCAGCATGCAGTAGTGCAGATTGCAATACACATCCACAAATCACCTGTATCTATGGCCCAGCCTGGAATATGAGGTTAGCCTGTTGTCATATACCGAGAACAAATACAGACTCCGAGCTCCTTCTAAAAATTCCTATTTACAGAAATCCTTTAGCATCCGACCTGGGGAATGAACCCAAGACCTAATGGCAATCTTACAGTACTAAGGGCGGCATGTTCCTAAAACATAATACTCTTAAAACTCCTCTTTGCAATTGACAGGTCATTCATCACTCACAAATCTCAAAGGCTTAAAACGATAGCTTACCAAAGTAAGTACGGACTGAGACAATTTGCATTCAGTTTTCATTGTTCACATTTTTCCTTATTGTTAAAGCGTATCGTGCACAGCTATATGCCCTGGCAGCCTATGGGCGGCGGATTGGCGGTGCGTGAAGCTGTCATTCTGACCTATCCGAGATCTTGTTTTATAAGCTCCCACGGATCAGAAACAGTCTCTTCTACGACCTCTTTGCGGAAAATATCCCGAAAAGTTAACTTTAGAACTCAACTTAAACAATATTATTTTTCCACAAACATACATCACCATTCTATTACTGTGTAGCTCAAATTGCATCGCATTGTAGAGGCTTGTCTAACAAAAATATATTATCTTTATGGAGATTACATTGGGGAGCGACGAATGGGACGGAAAACTAGATATACACCCGGAAACATACATTATCTATAAACAAAGCTTTGAGAATACATACAACCTCCTGACCATAAATCTAAATGGGTGTGTCATAGAGACAATCTCTATAAATCACTTGTCTCACAAGAATAGGGGTAGAGTTTTTTTAAGCTACTGAATAGAATTTAACATCATTGAGCGTATTCATATTCACGAGTGTATTCGTATTCTTGAACCAAAAATATCCAAGGCAACCGTTTTGACGATTCACTGACGTTTCCAGTATCAATTGTCGATTAGACAAAAGTAATAGAACAGTATAGTACGATTTGATTCTAATTAAGAAGATTAACCTCATATTAATTAAGAAGATAAGCTTTCATTTCTTCCGATACAATAGAATACAATTCAATCTATACTCATTGGAAATAGAGTTCTCGTGTATACGACTCCGATGTAGCCACAAACATTCGGGTAAAACCAATGTAGACAAAAATGTCTAACGTTAAGTAATTGAACGAAATGAAAGCCAATCGAGACGAACTAAAGGTTAAGTGAAGTAATGAACATTTCGGTTACATTAATTGTTTTCATGTCATTTACACACTTTTCGAACTGTCTAGTTGTAAATTTTATTGCAAACATGGCAATTGCGTACTTTTAAAATGGTTTGAAATTAATATTTTACATTCAATATCTAAGAGAACTATGTATGTATTATCGTTTATATATATACGAGTGTTATTATGAGGCTTATTCATTAAGTTATTTTATATTTGTAAATGATTTTTGAAATTTATAAAAAAAAATATGAACGGACAGACTTAATTCACTTAACGACTGAATTATTTGAGTCTTATTAATATAACAACATTGAGTGAATTAATCAATGAAAAATCGAACGCTCATTGGTGTTTTCTGGTGAAGTAGATTTTTAAGGTAACGAATTAAAAAGACGAACGATAAATAAATAAATGATGCCCGGTTGAGCGGCAATAACAAAGTTGTATCGTTCTTATGAATCTTTAAAATACTTTTGTAACAACCTTTATTCGATTTACTCGACTTTTTACTCTAACTCGTGAGTCAATCGGATCATGTACGGATCAGAGAAAGTTGGCGTCAAGTGAATTTTTATAATTTTAAGCCGCTACGAAGCTTAAGCCGTGACGGTTTTTAGCTGGGGGTAAGAATAAAAATCTACTGTGTTAGGTACTTCATATATTATATCATTTTCGCTAGATTCCTTGTGGGGTAGGCAGAGAGTAGCAAGTTATAAAATCTCGATCCTCGCGCATTTGACGTAGATACTTCTTCTGTATACGTCTCTCTTCATGCATACATTTTATTGCATTTTCAAAAGAAATTATGTATTTGACAAAATACGCAAATGCTCCTGAAACGATTCCAGCAGTTCAGCATAAATACTACCCACACCAAGCATTTTATAATTTGAGATTTCGTTCATAATACTCCACAGGCTTAGTGTTGTTACCTGTGCTCTAATGGCCTCTAATTATGCTCAACACAATGGCCGTTGCTTAAGCCTATTGTTTTTTGATGGCAACTAAAATGTCATTATTCTATTTTCAGGTCTTGTAGCACATTATAATGAGATTTTTAAGCTCGGGTTACTGAATGAAGCCTTTCGTTATTTTTTAAAACGTACAACTACCAATATATTCTGACTTAATAGAATCGATTTGATTAAATATTACCATTTATACTTATTTGTGAATCTCCCAAACTTATGCCCTTTATTATGTTTAAAAATGTTGATGTTTCGTAAGAAATGTATTCAACAATTGCATAAGCAAGTTTTAGAATTGGTGAAGGCTAAATGTTTACGAATACCAACGATAACATTACTAATTGTCCAGCACTGGTCGAAATTTGATCGTATTTCACTAAATGTTATATTTGAACATTATTGAGATTCTTATAACAAAGGATAAGCGTGTGTAAAATTCTATGATGGAATGGTGGTTTAAAATTACGCCTCCACTCTGCGGGCCCTCGATTCAAATATTGAAAGACCCCCCTGTTAACTTTACATGTGCGTTTCAAAATTACATATCACTTCCTGTAACAGTAAAGGGAAAAATCGTACTAAACACCTTTTTCATCGTTATTTTCTATTAGTTATAGTTTATTATAGTATTTGGCAGACATTAGTACATTACAGATCCCTGAGAAACATGGAGAGATTTAAATGTTGTTAGTTTCCTTACAACGTCTTCATTCATCGAAATAGAAAGTGGTTTAAAGAACAAAATTTTAAAATTGTTCGCAGCTTAAACTCAAACGGCGATTAGTTTTTTGACATTTCGTTGAATACACGTTAAAGGAGAACACTAGAAAAACTAAATTGTTTTGCTTACAATATGCGTTTCATAAGACTAGATTACATGGAAAGAATATCGGATAAGACTGAATTATCGCTCGGTGAAAGTTTCAAATATCCTCTCTTTGCAATAGCTGTGAAATATTTTCGCAATGCAAGTGGAAGCGGTTTTCATATTGTTGAGACAATCTGACACATTTATTATTTATCACGTATAAATCCTGTCACTCTCTCGGTTTAATATAATAGCTTTTGATATGAATGATGCTCGATATTTCCTTGAGTCTAAAGTACGACTAATGTTATCAGAAGTAAAGTCGTTTAGTTAAATTTTCTGATTTATATCAGGAGCCTATATCGAGATAGAGAGAAATGTAAAAAAATTGTTTTATATTTATATACATGTTATTATAATACCTACATTTATACGATGCTTCGTTAGTCGTGTTGGTTGCAAGTGCGATTGCGAATAGAAAGGTCCTGGGTTCTATTCACGGGTTGGGCACTACTAAATTTTTCTAATTTAGATTTTGTAATAGTGGCTCGGAGTCTGGATAATATATGCCCGGTGTATGGCAATAGGCTGACCAGCTATTCCACAGTGGGATGTAAACGTAACTGGTGACACGTGGGAGTGTACTACACTCCTCTGCCTACCTCTTCGGGGATAACAGGCGTGATGTTACGTTTTTAACGTTTAAATTTATTCTATGTATATAAATTAATTGTGTTACAAGTAAGCTACAATAATGTTTGTTTGACAGAAAATTTATTAGAATTCATTTACACTTAATATACCCCTAAGTAGGCTAGGGTAGTTACTTTCTAAATCCGCAACAAAAAAGACGCACAGAGAGGTAAGCCGTAAAACGGTTTTCCTCGCCAATTGTGCTTAGTAAAGCTATTTGAACCCTTGTGGGCTATTTTTAGTTGTGGATGGATAGCTATTTCCCTTAAGGCGATTAGTATGGAACCCCTGTAATACGTGAAACTTTAGTTCGGTAATACGAGGTACAGAAACAATACATGTAGAAAATAGCTTCACGAGATCGGTCAGGGCCATTTCTAAATTGACGTAGCCCGTATTTTGCGATTATCGGGAGCGTTTCGCCCTTGTCATTGTCAGAAAACCCATCCACTGTTATGGCAATGACATATATCGTAAGTTCTAAATTAGAAAATCCGCAATCTCCTGTGTACTGGCTGGAAAATTAAGTATTGATAAGTGATTTGAGGCCTGTACAAAGGTTATAATATTTCCAGTCATTCGCAAATTTTTTATTTTTAATAGCAGTTGGGAGCTATTGAAATTCTTGCCTTAAAGAGGACTTCTATAAATCCGTAATATGTGCTACTTTTTGTCCACACATTATTATACATTTGATATGGTATGTGCGTAAACAATACATGTTTTTAAAAGTCGTACAAAACTTCCTCTCCTATATTAATATTTTGAAATATATTTGTAGATGTGCGCATTTGTGTGCTCAACCAGCGTTAAATTGCAGTTTCCATCGAATTATCTGGCTTGACACTTACTGCAGTATCTCGAAATGTGTAGAAAAAACACGATACTTCCTGACAGTGACCATTTAGCTTATGTATTGAAAAAATAGGCAGTCACGTGTGGCCACTACTGCCTCTGGTATTGTAACTCAAACGTAACAGTCAAAATATGAGTGTTAGTGTCAATTCATTCTATCATTATCGATTTTTATAAGCCAAATTACAGACTGTAACTTTTAAATAATGTTTTATTTTACTTTATATGTCATAATGGCATATAGAGTTTCATTGCGTTCTAGTAAATACTGATTCAAATAATTAATGGTTATACATATAATGTGTGCGTAACCAAAAGCTCGAATATAATACGAGCTTTAATGTACATTGTTACTTATTAACACGTGCTTCGCGCGCCTCGTGCGGTAAACTCGATACAGCCTCTCCTAGATATTGTATTTCTAGTGATGTTCTAGTATCGATGGTTTGTGCATATATACCAATAATCAACCATTTTCGACTTAACAGTCATTATCAATAACCACTGGACGTATAAATAGGCCAGTCATTGTATGTTAGAAAAAACTTATGTTCAAGATAATAAAAGGACTCCTATGGAAAATGACAAACAGGTAGACAGGCGACCTGATGGTAAGTGGTCACCGTCGCCTATGGACATTTGCAACACCCAAGGAGTGGTTAATGCGTTGCCGGCTTTGAAAGGGAACTCTCTTCAATTCAATTCGAGATATTTTTAACCTTTAGACAAATATTTTTACATTTATAGTCACATAATTGACATGATACACTTAATCATAGTGAATTATAACACGCATCACTCATATATCGATAACGATATTCTAAATATGTCGATAAACGTACAACACTGCTAATTACTTGGTGTATCAGCCACCACGCAAGCGGTGTCGATTGCGTCTGACAGTTTGCAACGGCCCTTAATAACTTTATATGAAACAAGATTAGGCTGTATTCGCACTGGCGCGTGCTCATTTGTTTTATTTTTATGACATTGGGCAACGTTTGGCCGTAATTCTGCCAAATGGGTCGTAAGATAAGTCTTAAGATGGACCACGCGTGCCTGGAAAAGCCTTATTCACCCTGGGTCGTGAAAACTTCTAGGATATAAACGTCGGCAGGAAGCTATTCTACTGATTTCAAAGAATGTTTTACTGTTATTCACAAGTTATATTACGATGACCATGAATTCTTTTATCGTTCTACTATTTCACACGTGCTTTCTTTCAGTATGACGTGGTTAAGGGTTAAGACTACAGTCTGCCACGCTGGCCTAGTGTAGGTTAGTCAGAAGACAACTTCGTGTTATATAATTTCTCTATTTAATTTTATATAATTTCTCTATTGGAAAAGCTCGAAGCGATTATAGATTAATGATATGGATTCTGCTTTTAAAGAAATAGATAAATAGAATTCAATATAAACAGAAATGGCTTTATACAATGTATTGAATTTCCCAAGTGAACGAGAAGCTTTCTTTCACGAAAATGTTTATAACACTATGTTTTTATTTGAATAATGACAACGACATCGCCTCAGGTATGTTTATGATGAAAATTGTTTTCTCATGTCCTCACCCTTAGGCTAGAGCGTCACCTGAGTATGAATAATATTAACCTCGAGACTATTTCACTAGTGTTATTTAAATTCTATTTTTCTAAATTGGAAGGGCGCCAGAGAACTTGCCGTGAAACGCTATAATCATATCAATAATATATCAAATATATCAAAAGCATTCATTAAAAGCAAATGCTTTTTAATTTCGCTATTATGCTTAATTTCCCGTTAATTTTCATCTTCTTCTTTGATTCGATAGTTGATAGTGGGTGATAAGCCAAGTGAATGAAAGCATTCGTTGCAATGTTCAGGGTACGCCAGGCGGTACATGTTCATACTTAATCAGACATAGTCGCCGCTCGGGGAGGCTCCTTTCATACATAACGCTGTTAGTCTGAGAAGGGTCGAGACCATAGTCTTTGAGCCTAAACAGAGCAATAGACGATTTCACGCGCTTTTCATACCATTATTGAGAATTCTAAGTGTTACTGCTATCCTCATAGACGTTTACGTATAATATTTTAATAAACGTCATTTTAGTTTACTTGTCGTTTACATTTGAACACTATAGTACAGTCATGAGAGACTAAATTTAAAACAACTAAATAAACTTTATTTATTATAACCGTTCTTAATCGTTGCTATTTAAAATAACATGTTTATTTCGTTTCAAATTGTGGATGGAATAGTGAAGAAAATGATTGTCGAATTAACATTTAGGAATCCTTGAAATCCCCTGCAATTCTACCGTATTGGCAAAATTATCTTTCTTCTAAAACCTCTCTCTTTCGTAATCCTATTCAAAACATCATAACATACATATTCTTTTATAACCATGCATAATATCTACTGCTATGTTCGTACACTACTGATGTATGTATATTCATGTCTGTAAAAAGATATATCGATTTTTCTTACCAACATAATGCAATTTCACGCCTGTAATCCCCGAAGAGGTAGGCAGATGAATGTAGCACACTCCCACGGTTCACCAGTTACGATTACGTCCTACTATGAAATAGGTGGTGAGTGTATTGCCATGCATCGGTATATTGCTGGTGCCTGGCAATTGCCTGGAACCACTATTAGAAAATAATAATTTGTTCTATAGAACTATAAGCTTTCAAGATACAAATATATTCAAAGCATTTCAATCAATTACTTAAACATAGAAATCAGTGGAGTTCATTACATTTTGATTGTCCTAAGCTGAACGTGTAATTAAGTGAGTCTTTAATACGTTTAGGTGAACCAACCAGAGCCTCCATCGCACTGCAAGTAATATCCCGCGCTACGTCATGAGTTTAGTAGAGAGAGACAGACGATAGAGTGTATAGGGGTGAAAAGGATATAGAATGTTCATAGATTACGCAAGGAATAGAGTAACATAAGTTCGGTTTATTCATATTGTGCCAATAGCAATGCTCGCTCACAGAGACCAATTGGTTTTAATGAAGTATGCATTATTTTAATGGAGCACTTTAATTTAATTGGATCACACAGTAGATACACACAATAGGTTGTAAAACAAAATAAATGTAAATGAAGAAATATTATTAATTGTAAAGTTACGGATTTTACCTTTATCGCTATCTCATCAATTTAACATAATTGCCGAATGAAAGTAAAATTAATTCAGTTTAAATAAGGTTTTAATAATGATTGCATGGATATTTTCACATTATTAGATTAATTTCTTCTTAAATATTACTTAAAATAGGGCCTAAATTGAAATCACGACTATAATTCTCGAAGAAATAGGGGGGGGGGGAATGTAGTACACTACTAGGTCTCAATAGTAACTGTAACTAATTATTTTTACTTATGTGTGCGATCAACAGAAACCCTGGATACCAATAGCTTACCACTAACATCATAATAAAAGAATTATTAATAAAATTAACACAGTTTTAGAATTCCTCGCTCAGAATATACAGGAAGCGGTTAAGATTTACAAACATTAAATGGGCGTTAATTATTTCCAGTGTTTAAAATTTAATACGCCGTCGAGGTTTTTATAAAAATACAATGGTATAATGATTACTCGTTAAATTTAGCTTTCGTTGAGCGGTTACTCTATTATCACGTAGAGATGCAGTCATAAAAACAGTTTCGTAAACAATGAAGCTATAAATCTTTTTGTTTTTTATGGTACAGTAATTGAGTTATCTTGTTATAAGAACACAAATAAGTTTGAATACATTGTGTTCAAAGATTACAAGGAAACTACCTATTTAGTTAAAGTATTTAAAACTGTTTAGGCACAGATAAATGCTCTGACTGTCGACGGGAAGCAGCTTAGGCGGTGAAAAAAGCTGTGCTCTGCGATCCCCAAGCCTCATGCCCAGCGTGAGGTTTATGGGTGTATACAATCAAAGCCTATGTCCAGCAGTGGACTGCAATATGCTGATGATGATGATCTAAAACTGAGTATATATATTTAATACTTAGTGAAATTATACAAAATTTAATCTCAATACCGACTGAGGCAGAACATCTAATATTGAGCCTTGAATATATGTACATATTTCATATTTAACTGTTGTTAAAAATATATTTTGTTTCTAACTTAAAAAATTCAAAAGCTGTATTTATGCCCAAAATTAAAAGCATATTTTTAAAAAACGTGTCTTTTACCGGATATAAAATAAATATAATCTTTAATCATTTTTGTATAGTAATATTATGTTCCAATTGTTTCTGACGTTTGATATGACATTGAACTATTATTATTTTTCCATAGTTCTGTTAAATTCATGATTATTCTGTAGGCTCAGTATATATCCATATCTTTATTGCCAGACACAGGATTATACCTAACTGAAACACTGTATAGACACAATCTTTGCGCTTATCATCAAACCGAGGCAGTCTGTTACCACGCGCGCTCGTTCCCTCTCGCGTCTTGAAACTGAAACTGAAACTATTGTGTTGTTGTGTGTTGTGGTGTAAACGTAAGTAGCCTGAAATTATTGTTTGTTACACAACAGGTGGTTAATGTCGCCTGAAACTCTGTTTATATTGATACCCTACTGTTTTATTTGTACTGTGGCAGCTTAGCGTTATTAAATATGAACATAAACCTGAAACCAATCGCTGAAATAAAATATTCGTAAATAATACAGTAAGGTCCATTAGTATTGTATACAGATTTACTTTTATGTCTTTTGGACGTTTCTGTACAAGTAGATCTTATTTTAAAAGTTGTTTACAGTATGGCTGTACAGTCCCAAAAGAGAGATGTAACAATACTTACTTTTTTCAGATTGTTTTGCACCATTTTGAAATAAAATTATTCAACTTTTGGAACATATCAAATATTTTAAACATATTTAAAATTGAGTGTATTAGGCTTAGGTTATAGCACACACACATACACAAACGTTTGCATGTGTTTGTGTGCGTCCAAGCGTGCGTGCGTGTATGCTTGCGTGCATGTATGCTTGCGTATGGGTGTGAGAGCGTGTGTCTATATATGTATGTGTGCGGACGCATTCGCTCCATATTATGAGAGTATTTAATTTTAATTATGATTTACTTTGTTTTCTGTTTAATGTGACATTATTTATTAATTCGTGGTTATTTGACGCGATTCAATTTATCATAATAATGATAGAGATAAAATAACTATGATAAGGCACCAAAAACACATCAATATAAACAATAAAACAAGACGTACATAAAAAGGTCCTATTAAAATATAAAATTTTCCTTAACGACAGAGAATGAATTTATTGAATGAATCCATAAGAAAATAATTAATTTCAAGATACACACAGACAAAAACACAAAGAATAAATTTATTGAATAGATCAATAAGAATAAAATAAATGTCGTGCTCACACAGTTTAAACACAATTAGCATATGTGTTGTTCGGTTATGACGTCGAAGGTCTAAATTATAATACGTGCAAGATATTTTTAACTACGTAGAGGTGAAGGATACTAATGATTGTTAGTTTTAACGTGTGGTTATTCATGTTTGTTTATCTGTTCCCTAAATGGTAGCGTGGGGAATATCATGTCAATATTTGTTACACTGTATGATGTTAAATGTAACTTTTATCGTCATATTATTTACGCTATGCTTTGGGATAAACCTAATAGTTCAATAATGTATACCGATAAGTGATTACCTCTAGAGGCATTACTGGCGTGATGTTAAGTTATAATAGTGTGTCTGTCTATTCGCACTTCGCTAACATGATGTACAATGGCATCTACCCTTTTAATGCTGAGGTCAGACACGTGTTCAATTTTATAAGGTTAAAACCGTTTTCGATAATGATGAAATAAAAAAATATAATATACAGACAGCTGTGAACATATACTCGTATATTTATATGTTTATCAGCCTCTGTCTAGTTTGGAATAAGTTGATCAAGTAATTTCTAAGCGACTAAAATGAAGATCTACTCGTAATAACTAATCGGAGGTTGTAATATAATTCTAATAAAAATAAATAGCAGTAACATTTTCTCTTCCAATTGTGTATTATGATTTTGTATTTTCATTTAAAATGTTGACAAGAAACAATTACTTGTCTAGAAAATACATTCCCCAGGGGGATACGAACTAAATCCTCGACGCTACAATTGTAACGCTTGTAACCGTCCTCTCGCCGATGTGTCTTTGATTCGTGACTGGCTACCGTCATGGGTTTTAAATGAGAAAATACTTAATTTATATCTGCATTGTGTTCGCTTCCAAGGTCTTTTGTTCGCAAGTGACAAAAACTGTTTCCTTGTACTCACTTAAATTTATCGAATTACGAGTAGTAGATAGATGGAGGTAATAAATTATTTATTGTTGTGGATATTAATAGCGCCATGGGGTAGGAACAGATAGGGCGTGATGAGGCTCAATGGAAGAGGTTCATGTCCTGATGTACCTATAGAATAATGAAATATGGAACATTCAGAAATAATATTTAAATTTAATGTAACATCACGCCTGTAATACCCGAAAAGGTGAGTAGGGGAATGCAGTACGTTCCTGCTTTTCAGCAGTTACGTTTAAATTTAAATTAAAAGCTTTAGTTATACTGTATCTACCTACCTTAGTCGTAAAACTACCGCACTTTTATGTAATTAAGTACCCTACCTAAATACAAATAAATGCGGTAGTTTTATGCATGTGGTCGAATAAAACAGAGTGAAAATTAGTTTGGGAGTGTGACACGAAAATATGGCAATGGAAAATCTTGGGTAACGTATGGGGGTAAAGGGGGTAAAAAGGGGGATAAAGAGCGGGTACACCGCATGTACTGTGTACTGTTAGAAGTTAGAAAGGAAAAATTAATCTGCAGAGTGGGCCTTCACTTTGGAAAATCGCTGATGAGAGTTGAAGTACTGGTAGAAGAAGCATGTTTGACTATTTTGATGCTTAGACGTGACTGAATCAAAATGTGACTTACAAACTTAGGAATTGTAATAGTATATTATATTGATTTGTTAATGTTACATAGTAATAGTAAAGAAAAGTCATATTTGAAGCGTTACACACATTTCGTTTACACGGGTGAAATAACAACAAAATTTTGGAAAACCCTTAAGAATATGATCAAGTATTGAAAAATAAATAAACTGAAGAGACACAATCAATATTAACTAATAAATAACGAGTAACAAGATAAAAATAAGAATTTAATATTCGTAACATCTAATACCCGAGTTAATTAAATTCCTCAAAATCAAAATATCAATTTAATATTGATAAAACAAATAAATATTTAATAAGTCAACCCTGAGATAAAATAATGAAAGATTAAGTTTCATTTATTACAAATAATGTTTTAACATAATGTGTTAAAAATTAATTCTTTTCAATTTTAGAAGGAATTAAATTTAAAAGATTGTATATAAGAATTAAGGAATAAATATACAAGTATCTACATGAAATATTTTAAGATATAAAAATAAAAGATATATTTCTATGTATTATTTCCAAAATAAATTTCCTCGTTTACTGCCTGCGTAGCAACTCGGGGATTGGATTGTGAGGTATCGCCCTCTGAGATGGCTGCGGTTAGCCACAGCGCTGATTGTCAGTGACGTGGCTTGACAAAGTGTAAAGGTCATGTTGTAACCATGTGATTTGACCGTGGTTCTGAAGATGGAAAGCTTTAGCCAGGCTTCGAATGCGAAACAACTATTTTTGCATCAATTCTTATTCCATAAAGCCTCGCTTTGTGTAACGGTCAAAGTGATTCTTGGCATACACAAATGTTTTCGGTGTTCGAAATTCGTCTTCATAGTTAAATCAGCAGATCACACACTCACGTATACACACACGCATACGTTTATACACAGACATGCAATATTGCAAAAATAAAATAAACACCCGTGCACATCCCAAATATTTGTTTTGCGTGAGAATCAAACCCACAATCAGTTTTTTTCACACTAGTAGTTTTTCTATTTGTCATTTTTGTAAATATGCATTTAATATAGTATATAGTTTTCTACATTTTTATTTATCTTACGTGTATTAAACACGCAGCTTTATATCTAAAAAAACGGGTAGAGGGAAATCATCTAACGTCAAACATATTTACGTGTATTTGACAACAATGAATTTGTCACGGGCGGCGGAAAGGCAGCCGTCCATGAAGTTTGCATAACGATTATTTACCAAGAATATTGTTTGGACGCTGACAAAATTGTTTTTTGGCTGTACGTCTTTGTTTAAGACTGACAGTTAAATATTTGAACTGTTGACTATTTATACAGTATGTCCATGTTAACAATAATTATGTTAGACGTTACTTTGCGGAAATTCATTGTTAATAAATGAAGCTACTTTTATTTAGTACAATCTGTGAAATCACGTGGATATTCGTCAATATTCGCGGATTGTTGCTAAGTAATATTCACTTTTTTAAAATGTTAAACTTGCTCCATAGATGAAAGTAAACGTCCCGATGAAACTTACGTATCTTAAATTTGTTCATAATGTTCCTTAAATCTGTGAAAATGCATTGGGCCAGCGTGGCAGTATATGATCTTAACCTTATTCATTCTGACAAAAGAGCCGTGTCTACCTGTGAAACCATGTAAGGGTCGATTATGATGTTTAATATTAGCTTAATATGAACGTATATTCACGCCTGCAATCTCCGAAAGGGGTAGGCAGAGAAGTATAGTACAGTCCCACGTTTCACCAGTTACATTTACGCCGCACTATGGAATAGGTGGTGAGACTATTGCCATGTACCGGGCATATTTCCAGACTGAGTCACAATTAGAAAAATCAAGTAGTGGCCGACCCGAGATTTGAACCCAGGGTTCATGATCGGCAATCGCACTTGTGATAATCACGACCAACGAGGCAGTCATATACTTATTATAATATGATGTTCTTCCATTTCGTATAGAAATTCGTGAACTGTTTGATACGCAAATAGCTTCAATTCCTTATGACTGTGAGATAAGGGACGAAATGTATGGGAGTAAATAAAAATGTATTAAAATTAGTTGATTTTCCTCGCGAATGAAATCGTAGGAAAGTGGGCGTTAATATTTCACAACGTTTAAGTACGTATTGCGTTCTTGTTTTTTTAATTAAAATGTAGCAATACAGTAAGTCAGCACCTAAGTGGAATAAATAAGACAATCTTAAAGAATTGTTTTACTTTATGTTACTGTGCAAAACATTTTCAATTTTTGAAAGAAAATAGTATGTATGTAGGACAATAGTATGTATGTATGTATGACAATAGTATGTATGTATGTATGACAATAGTATGTATGTATATATGACAATAGTATGTATGTATGTATGTATCACAATAGTATGTATGTATGACAATAGTGTGTATGTATGACAATAGTATGTATGTATGACAATAGTATGTATGTATGTATGACAATAGTATGTATATATGACAATAGTATGTGTGTATGTATGACAATAGTATGTATGACAATAGTATGTATGTAGTAGTATTTTTTTCATTAATAGAATTTGTTATATGGATACAGTGAACGTTGACAATTAACGGGACAAAACAGGAACGTCACGAAACGCGCATGCTGACCGTACTTCATTTTAATATTGGCTTGTTGAAAACACGGTATTTATACTGTTGCCCTTCTTACTATAAAATAATAATCTCTACCGCGACATCTCCGCTCTTAACAGGAGCTCATGGTGAAGGAGCTTTTTTAGATTCGAAACTAGTCAAAGCATTCCGAAAAAAACATAGTTGAGTCAATCTCGTACATAATTTAATCATATGTAGAGTAGTCGTTGCCCCAATGAAATCAACTGAGAACCACTCTCGAATTATTCATATAAAACACATGAAATGACCAGATCTGGTCAGTGTTACGATCAAAACATTGTTTACGGGGCTGGTGTCACTGAGCTACGCGTTTCGATATACAAATCCACTAAATAATCTAATCCCCGCTGACGCAACACCCATTGACTTGTGTTATAAACAATAGCTATTTACAGTTTGCACTGATTTCATTGTGAGCGAAATGGAACAATATGTACTAATATTTTATGTTAAGGCAATAATTATCACACGCTTTAAATACCTAAAAATATATAGTGTAGCTACGATATATTTCGTCGAAATTTCAATATAAATCATATTGTTTTCTCTGGAGATATACAGGTCCTGGTTTAAAATTCAATAAAAAAAAATTAATTAATGTATTTACTTGCATATTTATGAAAAAAATGACTGGCCTTAATCTGTATAAATACATAGTGTCCAGTGTGTTCTTTCAATTCGATCATCGTGACATGTAATTCGATTTCGCCAGCATATCGGCACTTGAATTTGTCTCTATTCGTAGGTATATACTTACTTGTGTTGATGCTAAGTCAATGAAAACTGTAGTTGATTTAAAGAAACGCGGTTCTATTTCATGTCGCTAGTTAGAAACTGTTGGATAAACAGTCATAATATTACGTTACTGGTGAAACGTGTAAGTGTATTACAGTCTTCTGTTTGTCTCTTCGGGCATTACAGGCTTGATGTTATGTTACGTTAGTTATGTTTTGATACATTTAATATATTTAATTACAACTTTAAGTGTATAATCGTTGAATATTAACTATAGCTAGCTGTTTATGCAATTTTT
>DWTO01000169.1:0-25510 GCA_018244755.1 Jemadia pseudognetus
GGACATATTCCTCGGTTACTATCACGGTAGTCAGTGGCGCTTCATCTTCGTTTTGCACGGTGACCGTCTCTATTGTTTCAACTTTGGAGCCTCTCTTTTTCCTAACTACCTTTTTAATTGTTTTGACATGCTTTACGTCACCTGTTTCGGTTTTTACTTCCGTCACTTTAATTTCTTCCGGTTGTTCTTCTGTAATTTCGGCAGTATCGTACTGTGGTGTTTCGTCCAGTGGCGTAGCAATATCATCGATTGTGTGTTTTTTATGTTTTGGTTCCTTCTTTTTCTTTGGCTTACCTTCAGGTTGTAACGATTCCTCAAGTGTGATATCTTCGGATAGTGTATCATCCTTATCTTCCTGCACTTTTTTATGTGTTACATCAGCGGAAGCCAAAGCTGCTTCATCATCTATATCAGTTGTGATTGTCTCAGTGGTTTGTAAGAATAGTCCTTTATTTGTCTTGACTAACTTCTTTATCTTTTTCTCCTGCTTCGGTTTGCCTGTTCCGAACTGGACTTCACTCACTTTCTCTTCTGTAGATAATTCTTCTACCGATTCTATGACATCCATTGACATGATATCTTTTGGTAATGGAATGACTTTTTCTTCCCCAGTATTTTCTTCTGTAATCGTAACAAATGTGTCTGAGGTTTCGTCTTCTTTTTCTAAAATAATTGAATCCCGTGTTTCTAGAACTGAGTCCTTTTTATTTACTACTTTTTTCTTTGTTCTGACCTTATCAATATTGCTTGTAACTGATTTGACTTTGGTAAGTGTGGCTTCCGGCATTAATTCTTCCTCTTGTTTTACTGAGTCATAATGCTGTTCGTCAATGATATTCATTATATCTTCTTTATCTTTAAGATATTTCTCGTCTATTGGATGATTATATTTCGCCGGAGTTGAAATTTTCGACGCTGCCTTTGATTGCTTAATTTTGATTACTTCACTTTCTTCCTCATTTTCTTCGTCATATATTTCTTGTATCCTTACTTGTGTCGGTAGTTTCGGTATTTCCATTGTTTCATCTGGCATTTCTATCGTGCTTATGTCTGTATTTGTTCCCTGTGTTTCGTCACCGTCATATTCTTCTATTTTCACTTCATGTTCAATTTGTGGTTCTTCTCGTTTGTCATCATCTAGTGTCTCTTCAATAACTATATCGCCATCTTGTTGGTCATCATTTCCAATTTTGTTTCTTTTGCGTAATATAGTTCTCTTTGTTTTTATTTGTATAGGCGCGGCATTTCCAGGTGCTGCCATAAATTTAGTAACTATTTCTTCGGATTCTTCTATGTCTGACGATTTTGCAGATAACGTGACTGAATTTTCTGTAAAATATTTTATAAATGCTCATTGTGTTTTTTGGTTATTTTTGTTTGTTGAGTATTGTTATGTCTTTTAATTATTAACAAATAAATTAACATAAACGACACAATAAGTGGCAGTGCTCTTATTAACTTCACATTTAAAATATATTACTTTACATATGACATAAATATACATATCCCTAAAATACTTATTTATTATACGCAATTTCAATAATTCTGAGTCAAATTATAATTTCATATTCTTATTTTATTAACTAATATTAAATCTTAACTGATTAAGATTATTGTCTATAGTAAATATTCTATTTTCATGCAAATTGGTCTTATAGTTTAACGAAAAAACATATCCGCATGAAGTTGCAGCAATTGTCATAAATGCAGCAAAAAGATTGATTGAATGTTACCTTATTTACACTTACCAGTGCCATGTACTATCTGTTGAATTATTTCAACGCTACGCATATTATCATTTGAAGTTATTTCGGTTGATTGTAGTCTTGGTTTATGCTGTGAATATTGTGATACTTGTTCATCTATAAATGTATCTAAGATTTCTACAACGTTAGAGGATTCCAAGAGTTCTGAACTAAAGCTTTTTGTATCAGGTTTAGTTAAGTCTAATTTTGATTCATTTTGAAGACCGAATCTGTCACTAATAACAATCGGTGATAAAGTACTTGTTGTGATATTTGTATATTGTTTCTGAGTTGGCTGTATTGAAAGATCTTCTACTTGTGATTCCAATATGTTTTCTGTACATTCTAAATGTGTTTGCATTGTGAAAGATCTTTTAGCCGTAGCTAAATCACTCGTCATTGGTAATATATTTTCTTGGATTTCATTTTCTGTCATTTCAAGAACATTTATGCCTTTTAATGTGTTTAATGCAACGGAAGCCGTTTCTCGTCGACCAATTTTATCTAAATTGGGTTGTTTAAGACTATCGTGTATAAAAGTGTCAATTTGAATAAGAGGCTCAATTTGAATAGGTTGTGGAACAGTTACGTTTTCCTTAGGAATTAAGTCACGTGTTTTAAATGTATCAATCTTTTCCCCCAAAATAATTTCCGTTTGCTCTATAGAATTCAACTCCAAAATATTTTCATTAACGTTTCTCGGTTTGTTTTCTTTAATTACAATATTATCTTGATCTTCATCGGCTACGCTTTCTATTACAATGTAACTCAAATGGGGTTCAATGTTGAATAAAGCTTTATTACCTTCATTTTTAAGTGATGTTAGCTCCTCAGTGCTTTCTAATGCTTTTTGTTCAATACTTGTTAAACCTTGCTGTGTTGTATGTAATGATTCAGCTTTTACGTTCTTCAGAAGCTCACTATTCTTTAACGAATAAAGGTTTTCGTCAATTGTAATCTCGGATTGCTGTATTGAATGCATTTCCATTATATTCTCAATAGCATTTTCAGATTTCTTTACTATATTTTCGACATTTTGTGACGTTTCTCCGACAGCATACTCTTGGGTCGTATAATTGCTATGCACTTCTAATGCACGATGAGCAATAATCTCTTCGGGTGAATAAGATTCGTACCATTCATTTGTACTTTCAATTAATTGTGGAACTATGTTCAAAACTTCAGTTTCTGTCTGTGGCTTTGATTGTAAATTTAAGCTCTTAGGTAAGTGATGTACCAATGGTTCTGAAGTTTCTCCAGTTTGAACTTCAGTAAGTTGTATATTATTTAATTTTATTATATTTTGTTTGGCTTGACCAGTTGCATTTTCAAGTACTTTGGGAAATTCAATAATAGTATCTATTATTTGCTGTTCTTCGGTATGAATTCCTGCGGCTTGTTTAGGTATAGGCTGTATCTGTTCACTCTTCGGCTGTTCTGTTATTAAGGATTTTGTATTGCCTTCAAGCAATATTGTTTCATAGGTAGTGATATGATGAACAGTATCCACATTTACATTTTGATTTAGTAAAGATGGTAATGTCGAAGCTAGTAATATTTCCTCGTTTTCTTTTGTGTAAATATCTGATATAAATAGGGGTTGTTGTGCTTCCATTTGAATACGAGCTATTTCTTTTTTAGCTTCATTTTCTTGTAATAAATCAGGTTTTGGTTCTTTAGGAAATATTTGGTGAACTTCAAATGAAGACTTGGTTTCAATTAGGGCACTTGCTTGCTTAGAAGCGACAGCCAATTTAGTATCGGTAATATCTTCTTTTTCCATCGGTTCAGCCAAACTAACAGTCACATGCTGTACTGTTTCTACGTTACTAGTAATACATTCAGATTTGTCTCGATCTATTTTATTAATACTTTTTCCACTTTCAAGTGGTGTAACTTCAGTTATGTCGAGGTAATTTCCAGAATCAATGTTAATAATTACTTTTGATTCCTTGGCCTTGGCATCCGGGATGAGTTCGTCTTCTTTAAATTCTGATTTCGTTTCACTGACATGAATTGGTTCTCGAGTTTCAATACTAACTTTGTCAATATTTTTAACTATATTGAATACATCATTTTTGCTATCATCCATAGTTTCTTCTATTTCGGATGTCAAGCTTACCTCTATATTTAAATGTTCAAGTACATTTAAAGTCACGTCATTCTTAATAGTTTTCGGCATAGCCTTAATTATTAAATTATCTTCTTTTTCAGTCAGGATGTCTTCCCTGATGTTAATATGTTCTGATGTCGCAAACTCACATCCAATCTGTTTAATTTCATGTTCTGAAATAGGGGGAAGTATATTTTCGCTTTCTGCTATGATCGTTTCACTAATGTCTACACTCAACTGAGTGGTCTTTTCTATAGTAGGATTTAGGGTTCGTAATATTTTATTATGATTGTCTACAATCGGTGTTTCAGACTCATTAGGCACTATTTCTGAAATTGTCATTGTTTTTTGGCCCTCAATTACAGTTTTAGGCATTATTTCTTTGGGAGCGTCATTACTATGTACACATTCACTTTCACTAATGAATAATTCCGATTTTTGAATAGCTTCTTTGGTCACATGAATAGGGTTTGCATGTAAAACAAGATCATCTACAATTAAAAGATTTTCAGGGTTCTGATGTATAACTACTTCCGAACTTAATATTGAACGTTGTTCATTAAATGAAGGTTCTACATTCACACCAGATATTTTTAAAGACGTTTTCAAGTCGTATTCCTTTTCACCAGTCTGTATTACTTCTGTTTGGTGAGCTGATGTTTCTACAATGTGCTGAATAACACCTTTCTCTAACACTTTTTCGGCAGGGTACAATTGAGATTCACTTTCAGCTTGGAAAACTTCAGTGCTTTGTAAATATTCTTGCAAAGATTCGAGGCTTACCATAGCTCTCGTACTATTTACTGAATGTTTTGGCATATCTCTGACGTTGTTAGCAACTAATACTTCTGTGTCTATAGTGCTATTGTTAAAAGATACAATTTTAACATCAGCTTCTTGAGTTGGTGGAACAAAATTATAATCAAGTGTTTTTTCTTTATCTATACTATTTATAGAACTTGTTATCACAGCTTGAGCCGCTGTTATATCGGGAATAATAACTGTTTCGAAAAGTTTATCTTTAATTAATATATTTTCTTTTTCATTAGCTACAGTTTCAGTTTGTTCTAAGGTATTAAAAATTAAAGAAGAAACATTAGGTGTCTGAGTGACAATTTTTTGTTTTTGAAGTTCTTCTGCCATTTGGTTGGGTACTACTTCTTCAATACTTGCAGTTTTCCCGTAAACATCATCAATGACTGTTAAAGCTATTTTAGGATTCATTTCAAATTTATTCGCACATACAAGATCATCAGATTGTGTAAGAACCTCTGAAGTTTCTATACCATGTTGTGGCATAATTGAAATTGTTGCATTATGCTTATCTGGTGTGACTTCAAGAGCTAGTTTGTTTTCAACATCAACTGGTACTTTTTCTTCGCACTGTGGAACAGTGTATGGTGTATATGACAATTCAGGTTTACTTGGTTTATGGGTATTGTCATTACTAAATATTCCTTCTGCTGAATGAATTAAATATTCTTCTTGTGTAATTGCTTCTGCTGTTTTAGTGGTTTCTTTAGCCTTAGCCCATAATAGATCTTTTTGAATGGCTAAGTCTATCGGCTCTATTTCACTTATTTTGTTTTCAATAATTAGAGCTTCGTTAGGATTCAAATCACATTTTGCTTTACAAGGCTTCTGGTTCTCAGTTACTAATACACTCTCTTTTTCGTTACTGACTATTGTATCGACGAAAATTTGCTTAAATGTTTCAGTTTCAACATTAACCTTAACATGTTCCTTACTCATGTTAGATTGATTTGTGAACGCTATATTTGTTTCAATTGAGAATTCAGTAGAAACCGCTACTGGGTGGCTTATAACATCAGTAGTTGCTGTAAATGATTTAAAACTAGTCTCTGAATCATAATTACTTTCTTTTTCATGTTGTGTAATCTCTGAAACTTTTAATAAGTCCTCATTTACAATTAATTTTGATGTCACTAACTTAGTATCCGGTTGAACGTCAGTTGTTAATTCATTCGGACTGTGTAAAATTTCATTTGCCGATACTACTAAGGGCAAAATTGCTTGGGAAGTTACTTGAACTTCTTCATATGGAGGGCGACTCGTATCCAATAAATTTATTGAATCTCGTGTATTTATTTCAGACGTGATAGCTATTTTATGATCTGATTTTATATCAAAATTAGCGAAATGATTAATTGGTGCCTTGTTTAATTCTAAATCTTCTTCGACCAGACTCGGTACCATTTCAATAATTTTAACACTTTGTTGTTCAGTGCAACTAGGAATAGCTTTGCTGTAGGATACTTTACCAGTATCTAAACTATGGGTTCGTTCTTCTGTTGCCACGTGTGATACCGATATTTCTTCGTTCATTTTTAGATATTCTTTTGTAGCTTTTGATTGCAAGACTTCTATACCTGTAATGAAATCTATTTGATCTGCTGCACATATTTCTTCAGTTAAAGGAGATTTCAAATGATGCGTAGGAGATGCCTTAGTTGTCAAAATATTAGGTGTCTTACGAACATCTAATTTGTTTTCGGATTCGTTGAACTCAATTTCATAAACGGTTAATGGAACGTTTTCGACTATTGAAAAACTAGCACTTTCCGGTATTTTCGAATCATAATCACCATCATATTCTTTATCATGTACTTGTGGAAGTATCACTGTTTTAGCAACTTCAGATATTATTGTTTCAGACGCTGTCCCATCAGGCATCTTATCTGCTAATTTTAAGTCACCAGTTGATAACATATTTAAAGTTTCTGATGTAACTATAGTTTCATTTGGCTTTATATTAAGCGTTGCTACTTGCAGATTTTTATCGTCACGTACAATTAAATTCTTTTCAGTTTCGTTAATATAGATTTCTTCCACCACATTTTTATCTAATGTTGAAATTGATATATGAGCTTGTGAACTTAGATTTGATTTATTCCTTAACAAATTCGCTTCTGAATCATGGACTTCTATTTCTGTATTGAATTTATGTAGATATTCGTTTATCATAACATTGGCTTTTTTATGAGACACTTCATCAGTGTTCAGTTCAGCTTCTTTCAGTTGAGGTGTTGTCATAAAATTATTTAAACTAGCGTGTAATGTTAGCGACTTATCAACAGTAGCTTCTGATGGTTTTTCTAAACGAGGCATCAACCCCTCCTTTTCTTGTGACTCATTAATGGATACTATTACACAATCTTTGGACGATACGTCTACATTGGCTTCTTGGCTACACGGTAGTTTAAAAGGCCCTAGAGATCCCTCTTTTTCTTGCACATTGTGAATTTCTGTAATAATTTGATTAGACACTAAAACATCCCTTCGCGCTGTTTCAGTTGGTACTATTAACTCGGGATAATATTTCCCTGACTTATCTTCTACAAAAACTTCGCGGATATTTAAAGATTCCAATAAATTAAATTTAAGATTTGAAGTAACAGCTTTATCAGTAACTAATTGTCCTAATTCTTGTTCCCTGGTTCCTTCATTCACTTCTGTAATGCTTAATTCAGCCATTGGTGAAATTGACACCGCTGCAAACGAGGGAGCCAAAGAACTCTTTTTAAAGGAGTCCTCTTTTATTGTTGCATCTTGATTCAATACAAGAATGGCATCTTGAAGTATTATTGACGTTTTTGCTATTTTAGACTGGGCATCATAACTGTCAAGGTTTGATACCGAAACATTAACAGTAGTTTCTGATGTCACACAACTTTCCACAGGAACAATACCCCTTCGCGCAGCTACACTTACAATATTTTTGTTATTAATGTCATCTAAAGCCGTTTCGCTGGTTATCTCTGTTATTTGCAACGGTAGATTTTCTATATGAGACTCCTTTACGAAAAGGTTGGGTTTCTCTGTAACTAATAATAATTCTTCTTTTTCTTTAGATTGTTGTTCACTGCTGATTAGTGGGTAACTTTTATCCAATTTTATTTCAGCCTTAACATTTTCTTTCAAACTTATTGGAGTTATATTAGTGACTTGACTTGCCGACACCACTTCAATTTTGTTCTCGCTAATGTCTGTTGCAAAAGCAGTATATGGTTCAATCAAATCCTTAAATACTTCCGCCTGGTCCTGTTCGTAACGTTCGACCATTTCAGTAGGGTATTTCGTTTTAATCGAGTCCGAAAATTCTTCAGTACATATTTCTACTACTTCTTTCGAACCTATTCTTTGCCTTAAATATTTTTTGCGTTTGACTTGTTGCTGTTCTTTGTCATCTGTGAAATGATAGTAAAGTAAGTGAGGAGAACAAAATTCTCAAGGTTATTGATTTTTTACTGTTTTGAAGAAAAGTAGCAACGTGCGCTTACATTATTCTTATACATATTAATAATTGTTAGTGTATTGTAAGGCAGGTATGTCTCACTGAAATATTATATTAACAAATTATACTTACTTTTCTGTATTACACAACTTTTATGTTGACACAATGTTAACTATATATCCTTGGTAAGCACATACTACTGAAGCTATGATTTGTAGAAAAAGCTGCATCACAAAGAAAGCTGCACAGTATCCTTTGTTAATTTAACTTAATGTATGATTCAATAAATTAAACCAAACAGATTTACTAGTAAGATATCAAATATAATTATAAAGTATTTGTACACATAAACACAAAAATGCACATGTTTAGGTTTTGTCTTTTGTTGTAACTTAGCAGTAAGAAAAGCATTCCTACTGTTAGCGCAAATTAGGTCAATATTAAAAAAGAAGCATAAATATTCGTCGCTTGATTTTGTCAATAATAATCTTACCTTTATTGTAGTATTCATCCACAACGTTTACCGTATCTAATAGACAATTAAATATTTGTTAAATACATAGCGGACAAATAATTAATTTAATAGGTTTATTAAGTAATTTCCAGTCAATATATTTTAAACGTATGTACTCGTATATTAATACTACATATTTTGTGAGACATCCAGATCATCTTGCGCCTAACTTTTTAGACCTATCTCGTTTTTTTTAATATTACATTGCTTTAACGCGATATTGCTTAATTGTATTAATATATTGATTTGAACCATAATAAAGTTTTACCTTGCAATATTATCGCATCTTCTATAACAGCCACTTCAGTAGGTGATTCCACGATTACCTGTTTAAGAACACAATTTAATTGGCTAATATTTAACTGCTACGCACTATGCACCTATGTACGATATGTACAAAATAGTGAATCTTTAATGAAGAAGTATTCAATGTTACTGCTATAGTTTCGAATAATAATGCTTAATAAATCTGTAATACATCATAACTTATTTACAAATATATATGTAGGTAATCAGTAGCATGATTACTTCGTTGGTCGAGTGGTTGCAAGCGTGACTGCTCATCGAGAGAACCTGGAACCGATTACTATTGAATTTTGTTAAAAATTTTCTAGTTGAAATTTATAGTAGAGGCTCGGTGTCTTAATTTGTACCTGGTGTAAGGCAATAGGCACATTCAATAATGGGAAGTAAGCGTACCTTTTGAAACATAGATGTGTTCTATACTCCTCTGCCTACATGTTCAGGGATTACATGCGGGATGATATGGTATTAATACAAACGTAAAGGAACAAGACAAGGTATATAAAATATTATTATGTATACTACCTCCTGAGCTTCTTTGTGTTCCCAGGAACGGGGCTTAAAGTCTTCTGGATAAAGGTGAGCAATAACTTCTTCAACAGAACTGTGTTTCATTTCCACCATTTTTAAGAAAGCTCGAAATCCTGCCTTTGCTGCTATTAAATCTTCACTTTGGGTTGTTTCTTCTGTAAGTACTTCAGTGATCAGGGCTCCATGACCTTGCCTTTCAACTAATTGAACTAAAGCTGACTGAGATTGTGGAACTCTAAGAGCCGGAAAATATTCAGAGTCATATAAGCTCTCAATTTGCTCCACCGTAACTCCACTTCTTAACATGTAACCGATTTTAGCTAATTCTCGCAGGGGTGATTCACCTGGGCCGAACTCTTTTGCATTAATAACTTCTAATAATTCATTTATTTCGGCAACCATTCGAGAATCACTTTCTACCATCTTTATTATTCCTTTCTGGATCTCATAAGGAGTTTTAGCTAATGATTGCACTATTTCATCTTTGGTTGGTTGTGTTGAAATCGTATAACCTTGAGGCAATACCAAATCCGACTTTACTTCTGTATCAGTTGCCCCAAAAACTTGTAGTTTAGCTTTTGTAGTGGCCATTCCAATATCACTAACAGCCTTACACATGTATGTGCCTTCTAATTTTTTTGTAGCTTTGCGTACTGTACAAATTGCCCGATTATCCTTTTTCTCAATAATATAGTTGTCGTCGCTTCTTATAACTTTATCATCTTTGTACCAAAGTATTTCTGAAATAAAATAAAATCTGATTTTGAATCATTGTATAATTATTATTGTTACATTATCATATCTCTTCTTACAGACATGATGTGTTTGTTCTGATATATACAGTTACTTCTGACTATATACTACTACATATATACGGCATTATAGTGTTACCTGGCATCGTTTCCATTGTAGGTCTTACGTGAATGCAAAAATTGAAGTATAGAACCAAGATAATTTGTCACGAACGTATAATTTATTAGAAATAATTTGAGAATAGGTAATTATCCAATTACTTTCGTCGAATAGTAATAATAATCTTTTATCAAGCGCGGTGGCTTTCTTTGGGAGGCCTATGTTCAGCAGAGGACTAAGATAGGCTAATAATAATAATGATCAATCCTTAATTGAATTAAGTAAATAAAAGAATATTTCAAATTCTATTGGCGTTTTTAGTTAACTCTTCATTCTATACAACATATTGTTATGTTTTTTCAACAAACATACCTGGTGGAGGATTTCCACTAAACATAGCTTCGAAAACTACGGTTTCATTTTCCTGTACACGTTCGGCCAGTATATGTTTTACGAATGTCGGTACAGATTGCGTGGCTGTAAATGAGTAAGTATATTTTAGTTAATTGTAGTAGTCAACTGCACTATATATAAATAGTTGTATTATTTTTATTTGGAAATCCTAATATCTATAGTAATACTATTTCTGAGTACAGGACAAAAAATAAAAATATACACTATTTAACTGGTCACTGTAGCCCACATTTCAGTCTCAAAATAGAAATAATTTAAAACAAAATATAAATAGTAGGTTATATTTATGTACACAGGTATTGAGAGTGTAGATGATATTGGTGATTTCTTTATGTTTTCATGGTATCAAAACGTAAAATATTTTAAAATTACATATCTGCGTAAATTGTTATACCTTTCAAAGCTGCTTGTAATTCTTCCATATGTGTCACCCATTCTGGTTTTCTGTAATGCTTCGTTCCAATAATACCTTTAAAAAGTAAAAAAGTAAAAAAAAAACATTGCATGTATGATTGTCTGGGCGATCTTTCTAAATTTATTAATCAAACAGTCAATATAATTACCATCATAAATTTATACTGAGAAATCATTTAAATAGATACATAAGTATTTAGTAGACAATTTGTTTTCTATGATTATACATACATACTCATACATCATTATTAATTGAACACGTTATTAATTCGTATTCGATACATCATCATCATCATAAGCTACACATCACATTACACATATGAGCACTGCGGCACTTGCTTGATTTTTATATAACTTAGTAATTTGAAGGGCAGCACAAGTTACGGCTATACTTATGTAGTTAAATTGTATTCAGTGTTATATGTTTCGAGTAAACAGTTGGGTTGAGAAAACTGATAAGAAGGATGGGGAATATTTCAACAATTATTAACCGGACCTCGTACGTGAAACCTGCTAACAATCGCAATAAAATCAGTTATTTGTGACATATTAATATTTACAACTAGAAAGAAACAAAATTAAAAATTGTGTCTAATGTTACAAACTTACTGTCCACGGATAATGCAGCTATTGTGCAAGTTACCCCAAGTGGATTAAAAGCTTCAAACTTAATTTCTCCAGTATCGTCTTGATACACCTCAGGCATGATTAATATAGATGTTCCGTCTTCCAACTCTTCTATCTGATATTCATGAGATTGTTTTATTTCTGTTCCACCTTTGAGCCATCTCACTTCGGGTTTTGGTATACCCACTGCTTTGGCTTCTAATCTGTTGATTTATTGAAAACAATAAATATCGTAATTTAAACATAAAATCAATAAACTAATATTAAAGTAAATTTCACTTATTACAACAAAGTATTCATGACAGGGGGGACTCGGCCACGTTTATTGCCTACCTTGTTAGCTCTCCTTCCAGAGTTTTAACAACCGTTGGCAAAGCCTTTACTATTTTGGGAGCAAACTCTTCTATGTCACTGGTTTTCTGTTAAGAAACAAAGGTATCCATTATAAATGAAATTAATATAGTTAATAGAAATCGCTCACCATAATCCACTTATTTTACAAGGATTGTAAAGTAGCTTCCCACATAGCTCGCTATATTCATTTAGTTAGAAATTTGGTATCCGTAGACTGATCGGATGGTAATTCCTAATGATCACAATAGTGATGAATATATCTGAATATAAGTTTAAAAAAATTCAATATCTTAATATGTATATATAAATTACGTGTCACAGTGTTTGTCCGCGATGCACTCCTAAACTACTGAACCGATTTTAATGAAATTTTGTACATACATCTGTATTGCTTGGTCCAACTTAAAAGATAGGACAGTTTTTATTTCGATTAGTTAGTAAAACTCATGTTCTTTTCTGCGAATTTAAGGCTTTTTATAGATAAAAGGTAATATAAGTTATCAATAGATGGATAGATCGGTAAAGTATGTACTTTATCTTAATGATATTTTTAAGTTGAGAAAGCTTCAATAGATTGCGTTGTGTTATAATTCCAATTTTTTTTTCAATTGCTGCATTTTATTTAGTCCATGTGCCGTACATCGTAAACAAACATCGTGACACGAGATTTTTATATATAAAGATTTAATAAACTATTCGTTAATTATTGGCGGTACGAAGTTCGTCGGGTCAGCCAGTAGTTAATATTTTTTTAATTTTTGCCATGAAGCAGATATTTAGTACGCAGATTATAAATAGTGTAATTATATACAAAATGTAATTATATACCTTACGCTTTCATATAATTCGGTACCACAAGAGATATCGCATATGAAACGTTTTACTTACAACTTAGATATGTGTAAAGTTGTAAACGTTGATATAAATACAGGTCATTTTCTTACTTCTAGCTTCATAAAAAATATTTCGAACAGTTAAGAATAGTTATGAGATTGACATATTATAAATGAGTTAACTAATCTTCCTTACCTCGTCACTCAATATATCTTCTTCCGACGCGCTTGGAACATATTCGTACGCTGTTGAAAAAAATATTTGTAATTGTAAGTCAAATAGACCTTTGAAATAAACAAGAACTGCATTTCATCATGAAATTTTGAAAATAAAGAAAATTGTGTCAGACGACTGGATGCAATAATTCTAGAAAAACGAGACAGCATATGAAGCTAATAATAAGTTAATAATTTAGATGTTGCTAGTTTACTAAAAACTAACAAAATTTCAGCAACATAAAGCTTCAATATTGCACTTTTGAAAATAGTGTGCAAAGGGTGCTAATATTTTAAATTGGAAGCTGCGAATATCATCATTACTATGTTATTATGAAAATCAAAATTAATTTTGTATGGGATCTACATCTTCTTAGTCTCTAAAGCAGATATAGAAAATGTTGTCTTAATTAAGCTAAGATTACCAACACACCACAGCAATGACTTTATATTCAAGTAATTTAATAAACTAAAAATGTGTATTTCCAAACTTTGCTACAGATGCATGGCGAGTGTAACAAACTGATAAGAATTTATGTTTTAAAGTTCTTGTGTAACATTTCAATATAAATATAAGTACATATACATATAATTAATTAAATATTATCATTCTCATTCCAAATAATTATTAGTATTACATGCATTTTGTAAACCGAAACTGGTTGGCTACCTTCCACATTTACAATACATTCGCAGCTGCAAGTCCCGAATTCATTTACAGCTGTGCAACCATAAATTCCTGACATTTCCGGAAATGCTTCTTTTATGCACAATTCACATAGTCCTGATTCCTGCCGGCCAATCGTTATATCTCTTGCTCTTTCAATAGGTTTATCATTATAATACCAATCTATTTTTGGCCATGGTTGACCTACAACTCCGCACTTGAGAACTATGGGGTCTCCATCCATTACAGTTGTAGATTTTAAGGGAGCAATAAATTCTGGGACTCGACCAGTGACTTCTTCGTCATTGTCTGGCAAAATGTTTAACGAGGCCGAACTAGATACTGAGCCAGCAAAATTCTCGGCTCTACAAGTAATAATTCCGACTATCTCTTCCGTTAAGTTTTCTATACAAAGGCACGATACGTTGTCTCTATTAGTTACATACATGTTATGAATATTACGTTCTTTTGAATAAGAAGCGACTTCTTTTGACCCTATAAACCATAGGAACGATGCACACGGGCTTGATACAACCTCGGTCTCAAGTAGTATGATATCACCAAGTCTAGCGTTGACTGGCCGTACTGGTCTTATGAAGGTAGGAGGCCTTATAATATCTTCATCTGAGTCTTTTTTCATTTTAACAGAGCTTGCTGATTTTACTAAAACATTATTTTTCTCAATTACTACTTCATATTTCCCTACCTTCTTTTTGTCTGCATTTTTAATCGTTATTGTTGATCTACCATTATCCGTTATTATATTACAATCTTGGTGCTTTTCAAGAATTTGATTGTTTAAATACCACGTTACTTTGTTTTCATCTTCTGGTTTAAATGTAACACTAAGTTCGAAATCACTGTTTTCTGTCACTGTAACAGCTTTTATCGTTTCATATATAATTGGTCCGATTTCTGTAAAATAGTGTTCATTAAAATTCTTTTATATTCTCATTACTGCTGTATGTTTAACATTATACAACTGTATTATTGTGAATTAATAAATTCATTATAAGTTAAATAGTTAAAAATGAGAATTACATTAGAAAATATAGTAAACTAACGGTTGTGCTGCTGAATATACTTATTTTTTCTTTAGTTTTCTTTCAATTAAATATCTTCTCTTAAATAAATCGGCAGTTACAAAGAGCATTCCTACATTTGGGGTTAATCGTATTACAACATATCTTTATCACTTGTTAAAATACGATAAACAAAATTACCTCCAATTTTACTATTATAATACAAAGTATTGTATGAATATATATTGGATATTTGTTAATACCGGAAAGAAAACTGAAAAGTATTATTAAAAAATAATACAATATTATATTAACAAACGTTGCAACATAAGGAACGTAAAGTACAGGAACGTTGTGTTAAACAACATCGTAACGTGTGATGTTGGAAATAAATGTCCTTACGATATTGTACTATTATTGTACGATAAAAACATGCGAACTGGTTATTTGTTTTACATGAACACGCTTGATAAGCTAAGCTTCTTCCTCTACTATTTATGTACAATATACTGTGATCAAATGTTGTTGTTAAGTATTTATAGTATAATACATTGTCCGTAGCCATGCATCTGTTTTTCATATCTCAAAGTTGGTTCATGTGTTCAATTTAAAGAAGTAATATAAAAAACAATGTAGGTAATAGATTTATAAATTAATTTCAAAATAGCTTACCTGTAACTTCACTATGTCCGGATTTTTTCCTGTGAACTTTCTTACGCGTTGTGGATGATAATTTTTCTGACACATCTTCCACAATTTCTTCCTGAGGTTTCTTTTGTTTAATAGTCTGTTCTATTATCTCCTCGATAGCGTCTCGTTGCTCTTCGAGGTTAGATATGAGTTCAACGTTTACAGCAAGTGCCTCTTTTTTAGGTGACTTTTTAGTTAAACTTTTCGTTTCCACTAGTTTAACTTCAGGAGCTGGCTCTTCTTTTTCAATTGGTTTGGCGTGTACTTCTTCAAGTCTTTCTTCCTCAGGTACCTTCTCTTTCGGTACGGGCTTGAGCACCACCTCCTCAGTTGGCTGTTCCTCCTTAGGGCGCCTCTTTCCAGTTGGCCACTTCTTTTCTTCGGGCTTCTCCTCAGGTACTGGTTTTTTCTTTTCCAGCGGTTTAAGGTGTACTTCTTCAGGTTTTTCTTCTTCAGGTACTTTCTGTTTCGGTACAGGTTTGAGCACCACCTCTTCAGGAAGTTGTTCCTCCTTAGGGCGTCTCCTTCCAGTTGGCCACTTCTTTTCTTCGGGCTTCTCCTCAGGTACGGGCTTTTCCTTTTCCAGCGGTTTAAGGTGTACTTCTTCAGGTCTTTCTTCCTCAGGTACTTTTTGTTTCGGTATAGGTTTGAGCACTACCTCTTCAGTCGGCTGTTCCTCCTTAGGGTGTGTCCTTCCAGTTGGCCACTTCTTTTCTTTGGGCTTCTCCTCAAGTACTGGCTTTTCCTTTTCCAGCGGTTTAAGGTGTACTTCTTCAGGTTTTTCTTCTTCAGTAACTTTCTGTTTCGATACAGGCTTTAGCACCACTTCTTCAGGAGGCTGTTCCTCTTTAGGTCGTCTCTTTCCGATTGGCCACATCTTTTCTTGCGGTTTTTCTTCAGTTACTGGCTTTTCCTTTTCGATCGGTTGAAGTTGCATGTCATCGTTCTTCTCTTCGTCAGAGAAGTTATGTGTTATTCGTGACTCAGTTGCCATTTCGTTAGTCCTTATCTGTTCTTTTTTTAGATTTCGTCTTGTTGCTCTCCAATCGGGCTGTAACTGCTTAAAATCTTCTTCAGTTTGTTGCGAGTCAATAACTTTTAGAATAACTGTATCTTCTTCGGATGCAACTGATTCATCTAAAATTAGTGTTTCCGATTTTTGTACTGAACTCTTTCTTACTTTTTTAAGAGTTACTTCTTCTATCTTTTCTTTTGATATGGGGGCTTTTTCAACTTTGGACGGACGTAGTTTTATTGCTTCTTCTGTCCATGGAACTAATTCTGAAGCGATTTTATTTCTTTGCTGTAATCGTATTGTTTTATCTTTTTGTGGCTGAAGTTCTTCGCCTTCAGATGTTCTTTTTACCATTTCTGTATCTTGTATGTTAGATGACTGCTCATTTTCATTTATGTCCATGCGAGACTTTGGCCAATGTTTTACTTTTTCAGATCCATTTTTATTTTCCTCCATATATTCAGTGGTTTTTAACTGATTTGTGTCTTTTTTATGTTTCTGTACTTTTCTCCAGTTAACACCATCATTCGTTGTTTCTTTTTCTTGCTCTTCTACTTTCTTTCCTTTACGCCAATGTGTAATCTCTGGTTCCTTACGTTCTGTTGCAGCAGAGATTTCTTCCTGTTCATTTAAAATAAGCGTATTTGAATCTTCACTGATTTTATATTCTTGACGTGGTTGTCGCCAATGCTTAACTTCTAATTTTGATTCTTTTGTAATGCTTGTTGCATCTGTTCGGCGGCCCACACGCCAAGGCACATCACTTGATATTTTTCTTGTATTTATGTCTTCTTTATTTTCCGTTTTCAAAATATTTGTCTCTTCTGAGGCTTTATAAGAAATTTTACTCGTCGTAATATTTGAATCTTCTGGTTGACTTACGGTAACATCGGTTTTTTCTTGGAATGATTTCTTTAATATTTCTCGCCTTGACTCTGAAATTTAAAGGATACCATTTGTATTTCAAACGTCTTGCTAATTTTCCTCTCTGTCTGTATTTATATTTTTTCTTTTTGCGTGAGGATCAATGGACAAATTCAAAAATCACGCTCTTAGTATTTTATTGAATTATTTTGGTTTACTTGGTGTTTTATTTATTATTTTCTAGTTTCATTTAGTGAGTTTATAAAGCATAATATTACTTTTCATAATTACTTTTTCATAAAATGGTGGTATAAATGTAACATCAAAATTACAATCGGTAGCCAAATTATTAGGGACACACATATTTTTTTTATATTTTGCACTCCAACTTATTTTTTGTATTATATTCATTTTTATATTTATAATGTATTTTTATATGAAACAGCGTATGTTTGAGAAACTAAAATAATAACTAGATAATAAAAAAATATTTATTTAACTTAAAAAAGTATGTTCATGGGACAAAAACTATACTCTTGTAGTTCAATATTTAGTAATTAGTACGATTTGACTGCCTCGTTAATTTCGTTAGTGGTGGTGTTGGTTGTAAGTGCGACTGCCAATCGAGAGGCCCTTTGTTCGGGTCGGGCATTACAAAAAATTTCTAATTAAAATTTTCTATTAGTGGCTCGGAGTCTGGATATGTGCCCAGTGCACTGTGCTAATAGGCCCAGTGCTAATAGGCTCACCACCTATTCCATAGTGGGACGTAAACGTAACTGGTAAAAGGTGAGAATGTTCTACATTCCTCCTGTGTACCTGAATCATTGTAACATAATGTAAGCACCAGGAAAACCTTATAATAATTTTTCACCATGCTCTTCATATGTACTAAAATTTTTTATTTACTTTATAAAGTCCGATTAATATAATGTTGACTAATAGTTTACGCATTTAACATTTGCTTCCATTGCAGAGAAGCAAAAATGTAAATGATTTTTCGTCATTTCTCTTCCGAGTTGATAAGGAAGCTGTCTTGTATTATTTTAATGGATACTGTTTCAAAATGTAATTATTTCATATTTCTCCTTATTATCAGCAACATTCAATTGAGCAGAGAGTTATAGTAGAGAGCGTACATTAAAGTATTAATACATTACATTACACATATTATACAAAGTTAACTAAATTTAAAAAACACCCCAAAGCTCGTAATGCATTCAAAAAAGCGAAAAATGATAAACCAATTAAGTCAGTATACAATAGAACTCAAGGATAGGAAGCCATTGCCGTGGACGAATTACCCAAATTACTTACTTGCATTCACCCAAACGGGTGGACAAAACTGTCCAACCTATCTATTAAGTGTATTGATTAAATTCTACATATCTGTTTTTATAAATATTTATTTAATATAGAGCAATAATTAAAAACCCTAAATTTACATACACGAATAGCCTGATAAATGATAACATTCTTATTACACGAATTACATCTTTAATCAATGGTGATTACACATGACAAAGACTTGATTTTATAGAAGATATCTTTACTTAAATATCTTTACTGTGCACAATTTGTATTTATTTCTGTAATTTGTAAAATGTGCTGTTCACAATAAAATTTTCCTATGAAATTTTTAAGTTTTATGAACCTGCGTATAATTCATACATGTTGGAGCTTGGGTCCTATATCAATATTATACATATCAATTATTCGTACAGGTGCAATTGTACTTTAAATGTAATTTTGCTATTTAACAAAATGATAAAAATATCACTGATTAATTTTTCATCTTCTAAAAACTTTGCTTAAATTGACGTGTTGTTTTTTCACTTTCAATTACTCAAATACTAAAACATTGAAGACTTATATTTGGTTAATGACCATTTGATAGTTACTAGACGGGACCATTTCGAGATAACGACATTTGTTAATGATTTTCATCGAAAAGTAAGTAGATATTTTTTACCACCTCAAAATACAACTTAGACCAATAATCATTATTTTCTTTTGACGCATTCAAAACATTACAGAATAGGTTCTTTGTCAGTATTCAGATGATGACAGAAAAGTAATTTAAATACTAAATAAGAAGTATATCCAACAGTTAATGTAAGACTAACTTAAAAGTTACAAATATTTTCTTATCAGGTTAATTAAACTTACTTTTTATATGTAAGGAATCAATAAACGAATTACACACGGTTGCTAATTGATGTACCTAAGTACGAAGACTATCACAGTAAGTCATCAAATAATGGAGATAAACCCTAATTCTTCCAATGAAAAACGCGCAATCGCTCTACAATGATATTATATGATTTATATCCACTATATTTGTGGAAAGCGGTTGGAATAGAAAGCAATCCGACCGTAAGGATTTCATACAATTCCTATTACATGATATTGAAATATTAAAGTACGATTATAACTGTAATTAATAATAGTAATTAAAACTGAACATTTTATTTATAATGTGAGTGAAGTACTCATACATACAAATGGTGTAGATTTTGGTGTCCAAAACTTCCTAGACTGAGGCAAATTTTGTACAAATATATATATTACGTTAGAGTGTCGGAAAAAAATTTAAGTGATTGTTTTATAATATCGATAGCTCCTATGTATACTGGCGTAAGTGAGAATATCAAATTTTGCAGGAGAATTTAAAGTTTTTAAAACGGTTTTTTCCTATAAATTTTTAAACCCGTATAAGAATTCTATGAATTTTTGAATGAAGTATATGAATACGGTTGTTTTTAGAATAATGTAAACAACGTTGTAGTAATTTTTATATTGTTTAAGATTTTCTATTTTCGTCTTTTTACTATAATTTTATTTATGTTTTTTCAACTTTACTAGAACGTAAAAAGGTGGAAGTGGTTTTTTTGTCTTTGTACCAGACAAATTCTTAACATGTCATTGTAGTTGAGGACATTTATATTTCAATGATTTCGTAATCCAAGTAAATTTTTTCCACTATGGATCTCTTATACATACTCGTATATTTGAACAAACACAACGTAACAATTCTTATAACCATTATAATGTATCTTTTAAAAATGCACATGTTGGGAAAAGCTGAATCTGTATTTATTAAAAAATATACCATGTAATTAGGCGAATGTGAGGACGGCCTTTATGCGTGATTTTTCATAGAATTTCATTTAAATATTTGTACCCGGTGCATGGCAATAGGCTCACCTATTCCATAGTGGGACGTAAACGTACTGGTGAAACGTGGGAGTGGTCTGCACTCCTCTGCCTACCTCTTCGGGAATAATAGGCGTGATGTTATGTTACGTTTTTACATTTTAAAAATTCAAAATTTTTGTCATCTTTTAGTCAATGTATTTTACATTTTTAGAAGAACAATAAAATAAACATTTCTTATCTTACCTAGACATTCATCGTGGGCATACTTATACTCGATAGTATGTAAAATCGTCATTATTAGATACTTATCTTTACTTAAAATTTCGCCAATAATGAGTTAATAATTTTTTGAGTTTATTATGATTCATTATTGGTAAAAACTAGCGTGTTTTTTAAATTTAATATTAAGACGCGTCAAACCAATCATCTATACGCGTTCCTAGTGAATACTGATTAAACAACCTGAAGAGGCGCCACCGCCTTTACTTTCCGGCGCTCACATGTTTCTTTGTTGCCGTAAACAGGCGAATTGTTTGATTCGCCTTTCTTCGGGAACGTTACAGAACGTAATTTTCAACTTTGCATTTAACAGTAAAAAAATCATTTATTTATATCATTTAAGTGGGTTAATATACCATAATGCGCTAATTGTTTTAAAAAGCCCTAGGTGACCCTTACGCCAATATTCGTAGGACTCATCGATATACGCGAAGTTAATTTAATTGTAAATGAGAGAGAGAATGCGCGAGTACCTCCCAAATCATTGCCAAATTGTGTAAAGAAACTTGTAAATTTATATCAATTTTGGAGAGACGTAAAAAAACGCAAAGAAAACACAATATGTATAGGCGTAGCGTCAAATAGGCGTCGGGAAGAGTTTGTTACTAGTTTGGATAATCTGTTTGATATTGCTCACAGCGATGGGTTGACTATGATAAGAATATATGAATATATGATCTACCTGCAGAATCAAAGAGAGTCTGGTCGACCGGGCCGTCGAACTGGGGTCGACAAAAAGTTAGCGAAAGTTAATAGAATAGAGCTCACAATTATAATTTTAGCTGAAGATGAAGAAATAAATTAGAAGTTCCGACCCCCAGGTGCAATGCACCAAGCACGATGGCTGGCTAGAGTTATCTATTCCATAAAAATATTGTTACTTAGCTCGCAATGTAAAATTACTAGCAAAGACAAGAAAGCTCTGTTAGGTGTTTGCCTGTTCATCGTTTCATTCTATGTCAAGCCATTGATTCAGTGCACTTCGGTCATTTCATCGGTTCAATCAAAGCACCGTACCAAGATTTGTCTTTTTTAAAAACCTTAAAGCCTATGAAAAGATCGATAAAATATATCATAAGCAGTGCTGAACAAGTTTATTCAGCATTTACGGTATTTGACCCATGAAATATCGATCTTATCTTTATTTAACGATGAGATGAACCATGGAAGTAAACTGAAAATGATACCAAAGTTATCTAAAGATAGCATCTCGTCACAATTTCGCCTCGTTTTCTTCAGGGAAGTCTTGCTTCATCGTATCTTCATCACTCACATTTAATGAACTCACGTCGATTTCTGGGACTTTTGACTTCCCCATCAGCCAGTACCTGCGATATTTAATCAAGATATGCGAGTCTTGGTTCTTCGGCACGTACGTCCGTCAACATTCGCAATTTATGTCCCATTTATCATACTTTATACATCTCCGAATTATCGGAGTATGTCATTTTCATGTTAACACCAATACTCTCATTTACAAGAAGTAACTTTCTAACCTCTTATGTACTGGGCCGGCGAGTGTCGAGCCGCACATGCGACGTACTCGTAATCACCTTATCTTGACTGCGTTTATTCTACTTAATTGTAATGTTATTGTACAGCATGAGTATGTCAGGTCAGGCCCTACGGTGTAGGCAGAGAACACCGAAAGCCAAATATCTTTATCCTTACACACCTGACGTTTCTCCCCTACCCATCACTCTCTTCATACTAACGCGCCCGCTTCGCAGACGTCTGACTCCCCCACTAGCTAGCTACCATCTAACTAGCATTTGACTATCATAGCATAGTAGTCTAATCGCCAAATCACCAAATCTTGACTCGTTAGATCTTGGCCAAATATGTCAGATGCTAGTTAGTCTAGCACTAACTAGCTAGTTGGTCTAGCACTAACTAGCATCTGACATATTTGGCCAAGATCTAGCGAGTCAAGATTTGGCGATTTGTCCTTGGCCATCTGCGTCTACCATCATTCGCATTGTATATCTGTATTGTCATTCTTTCACCAGATATTCTTTCTACAGGCCTAAAGGATCGGAACATTTCCTTTCTCATTTTTACACCAATACTCACTTTCACACACGGCATTTTTTTATCTCTGTATTACGACAGCGGTCAGCGACTGTCGAGCATGTTCGACGTACCGATATTATTTCGGCAGTATATATTATACTATCATCTGTTTTCGTATATACTCAGCTCTCGCTTCCGTGTAATATTGTCGCAGTAAAAACATAATTGTGTTTGGCCGCCCGGACATGCTGAGTTAGACGTTGGCAACTCAAGAGATTAGCCAACGCTCCATTTACACTATCATCTGCACTCGCTATTGTCTTTATATAATTTATATCGGTAACGTAACATCTCGCCTGTTATCGCCGAAGAGGTAGGCAGAGGAGTGTCGTACACTCCCACGTATCACCAGTTACGTTTACGTCTCACTATGGAATAGGTGGTGAGCCTGTCGGTGTATCTATAATTCCAGCTAAAATAATATCCAAGATGTAAAAACTCATTCATTTATTCCTACCCTACATCATCTACCCCTACCCTAGCGGTAGTTTTCGAGTCATCTCTTTCAAATACCAAAACCTTTAATATTGTTCACATTGTTAACGTATTAGTTGAGAGAGCACCGAGTGCCAAATAGCTCTATCCTCATCATCTTTTTCACATAAAGCAGTGACAACTGCCTTTATTCTAGAGTCTTCCTACTTTGTTATACAATTGGTCTGAGTGGAAAAAGAAGCTTTTAGACTGTTTTCCATATCGCGAAGATTCTTACTGATATTTTAAATAAACGAGTTCGTTACGGTGAATCTTTAGAGCACTATTACTATTCGAAAATTAATTTACTAAACCGGTGTAAACTTTTATAATAGGCAAACAGTGGACTGTTTGCTCCACGGTATTGACGATCGTGCGGTTAAGGTAGAAGCTCAAGCAGCACAGTTCTCAGAAGCCGAAAAAGTTTTGAAATATCTCAGGTCGGTTAAAGTAGGACATTCAACATATAATTATGTAAATACTAAAAACAATAGGGTCGATAAGCACATTACTTATAATAATAATAAAGTTATCTATCCCAAATTTCCTGGCACTAATTCTGGTAAGTATACGATGTTTTAACTGTAATCATATAGGACATCCTAGTTATAAATGTGACAAACCATTAATCAAATGCACTAGCTGTCAGAGGATAGGCCATTAGGCAAATAATTGTTACAGACGTAAAAGTAATGAACTTCCTATTAAGTGGAAAAACAGGTATCCGAACTTAGTATTAATGACAACGCTAATGATAAATATACATATAATTGACGTTAAAATAAATTATATGTGTTTTAAAAGCCATGTTGATTTGGGTAGTCAAGTTTCGTTAATAAGAGCGAGCGAATCCAAATTATTAAATACGAACTTAAACACTTCTGTAAACTTACTAATGCTACGAGGTATATGGTCGAATCTTATTCGCCCCCTTGGTCTAATAGTCGCAAAGTAGAAGTCCATAATATTCAATGTATTACGGATATTTATGTTGTCGATGAGTATTTTGAGATACCCGGTATTATTGGAACATTCTTTTACCGATAAACCAAGTATTGTTATCACTAAAACACCGGATCAAGTTGTATTTCAAAATGTACCTAGCAAGAAGGTTAATTTGGTATCCAGCAAACAAATAAAAATTCCCGTTAATAATTTGCGTGCAGTACCTGTTGTTTGTGATACTATATTTGATGGCAAAGGTTTCATTGAAGGATCTGTTAGGGATCCACAAGGGCACGAATATTTCCTTTTGCCTGGGGAGTATAATATTATAAACAAATGTTGCACCCTACTTATTCTTAACGTCTCTGAATCTGAAATCGTAATTGAAAGTAACGTCTTAATAAGTAGGTCAAGACATTCAATATCTTCGACAGGTAATAAAGTGAAATAACTATTAGTGTCACTGAAGAAAATTATACCGTAATTTGCAATCCCAATATAACAAGTAACCAGCGTTTAGCTCTCGAAAAGACATTGACAGAGTATAAGGATAGTTTCTCTAATAGCCTCAAAGATCTCGGATATACAAAAACTGCTGAAATGACGATTGAGTTGGAAGACTCTCAACCAGTAGTTGACAGGCCTTATCGTATGTCGTATTCAGAAGATGCTTAACGCGAACCATGTTTCAAGATATGCTTGATAGTAGTATCATACGAGAATCATGTTCCCAATATGCTAGCTCAATCGTTCTTGTTCAAAAGAAAACTGGGGATAAAAGGTAATGTGTAGACTTTCGTGCCCTGAATCGTATAACCAAAAGAGATCACTACTCGTTGCCTCGTATTGGGGACCAATTAGGTCTTCTCGCAGGGAACAATATGTTCAGTTCATTAGATTTAGCGTCCGGGTATTATCAGATACCAATCTATGAAAGTTTACGTCTGAAAACTGGAATTTGTGACCCTTGATGGACAATCTGAATTTAACCGAATGCCGTGCGGGCTGGTAAATGCCCCATCCGTATTCCAACGGACAATGAATAAGATCTAATCCGAAGCTAAAATAAATTACGCATTGGTCTACATGGACGACATTTTAATACCGTCTAAAGATTTCGATGAAGGTTTAAGTCGATTACGAGAAGTACT
>DWTO01000170.1:0-25505 GCA_018244755.1 Jemadia pseudognetus
CAGGCAATGCATTGGTGATTTCTCGGATATTGCAAATGTAGGCGAAGGTAAACACTTCCCAACAGATGGTTTGTCTGCCAGGATAACTATATAATAAAAACTTAGAATTGGAATATATGTACCTGAAGACTTTTCTAATTTTCAACCTTACTAACAAATTTGAATTGGTTACCGTTGTAAATGAACCTAATGTAGATTTTATTACAGTCGGCCTATGATATCATATGATCATTCTGTTAAAAAATTAAAAATGTCGAAAGAGCTCATGCAAGTAATGTTTTTAAATTGATCATAAATGTGAAAATTAAAATAATGGTATTTCAAGGGCACAGACCGTCCTCTAAACGGATTTACAATTATAATCAACTTACGATAACCTAATCCCAAACAGACAAATCTGTACGAAGATGTTTGAATTATTTATTGCATGTGAAAATTCGAACGAAATCATTATCTGGTAGATGTACATACTTTTATCTGGTGTGATAAGAATATTTGTTTTTATAATGACTAAAAATATTTTGAGTATGTTCAAGGGGCTTTATATTTTTTATAGTTTGTCTGGAATTAAGTTAATTACAAAAACTATATTTCGTAGGGGTTGGTGTAAGTTAGTATTTTACGTATATCGTCGCTTTTTAATCAGATTATAAAATCACATTAAAAGTCTATCAGATTGTAAAATCACATTAAAAATTGTTGAAATCGAAGTAATTAATTTGTTACCGAATTGTCCTCTTCTGTTAGCGGAGTTTGCCTTCACACATACTCCAGATGAGGTATTCATTGCCATTGCCCAATATAAATAATTGGGATTTTGTCACACGTGCTGAGAACAATCGCGGCCGACGCGGCTGATATAAGTACTGGTGTCACTTATATTATTGGCATATTAATTAGTTACCCGGCTATAACACTAGTTATCAGGTATATCGGAACGTTTTACCGGATAGCTATACTTGTACCTAGTAATAAAATAGTAAATGGGATGAAGTATGCGCATGAAATACATTTCAAAAATATTATCTGTTACGTGATGATTGCAAATTATTATTGTTATACAGGCCTGAAAATAAGCATATAGTTACATCTATTTCTACTGTGGTTTTGTTTTTTTACTATTTGTGCTTCGGTCTACAGGATGTGAACTTCGGGCCACGGAGTCCTCAGGGGTAACAGCGCGTCTCCAGCCGACGACGACAGATACTTGACGAATACTCGTATATACCAACTGATGCAGTCGGTCTTCTTTCCAATATTGACTTATAGTCCTACTAGCTTTTATCCACAGCTTTGCTTGCGTAGATGTCCTTAAAAACGGCTCAAATACCACCGAACATACGGTATTTTGACAACTTTGTACCTGAGACCTGGTAAAGATCAAAACGTGCTCATTTCGATTTATCAATTGTTCTCGGGATATAAAATACCCTATGTTCATTTCTTTGCCCTTAATATTGAGTGTACTAAATTTCATGACATTCAGTGGAGTTGTTAAGGCTTGAAAAGGTGACGAACAAACTCACAATCAAATTTATAACATTAGGATTACATACTTATACCTACAAAATTAGCTGTCACTAACAGACCTACGTATATCCTATAATCATGTTCAAGGTCGGTGGTAGACATCTATGCGTGGCAACAGCCACTTATGTTACGTGTTCGTTGGTTACTCTCTTCACTTAAATCGTATCTTTATTTGATATGACAACGCAAAAAATAAGTGCCGATTAAAAATTTATATCGTTGTCTCAATATAGAACAGTAGTGAAATTTGTCTGTGAAATAGCCGTCCCACCATTCGTAACACCTCAGAAAATCGTATAATGTACCTATACCACTGCTAAGCGTGAACGACGATAATTAGAGTAACAGTCCGATCCAATGTCAAAAGAATGCTTACAAATTATTTTTCTGTATATTTTCAATCTATGGACAGCGGCGCACACTAGCGCTTTTAGCGGATTCTATAAAAAACTGTACTTGTAATGTTTTTAATTGAAATTAATATTTTTAAATGTACCTATTTGTATAAGTTGCTTAGCGTATTATGTTATAAAGGAAGAATAAAATATGTTAAGAAATAAAACAGTCTCATTTCGTTATGATAAAAGCGATTTATTGTATAATATACTTCCGACGTCTTTAGAGCAAGAGATAGACAATATTTACATAGACTTACGTACTACTGCTCTGTACAGCATGAGGAACGATAGCGAAGTTTGACTTAGATTTCATTACCTACTCATATTTAAAATAAAACAAAAACAAAATTCAAAATTAAGGCAAAAACTGTTATGGTAATATTGATCAAGTAAGTTTTTTTTAATCACAGCCATAGACAAAACCATACTTTTTTGTCTATAAAGCTGTCAATGTATGACAATTTGGAACACTTGATTGTTTATTGATCATGTAATTATTACATTATAACCATTTCCCAGTAAAGTGCAAAATACAAAGAAATGTAGTTATTAATTAGAAACCTAAATGAAAATTACGTTAATCTACTTTATAAATCAAAAAATAAAAAGTGTGTTTGTTAGTTAACCATAATAAAACTTATCATAGACTTCCAATACTGATTTTATAATTTATATACATATTAATACGTGCACATCGAATATAATTAGGTATACCTTTTTATTGCAAAATGAATGAATCTTATTCGAGAGGACCAATGCGACAGATTTGCATTATTTTAATTAAGAAAGGGTTTTTAAAAATATAACTAAATCACCTCTTATTACGGTAATGTTTTATTTAAAATCAATATAAAACAGTTATTTACAACAGTATTCGGAATAATGTGATTAAAGTTTAGTAATTAATTTTATAATAAATAGGATTTACGATCAAAAAAGCGAAACGCATTTATAAAAAAAAGATTGAAAATATCTCGTGATTTTCTTATTACAAATTGGGGAACATTTTTGTACACTTATCATTTTGTTGTATTCAATTTCTCGAGCAATAAATTTACATTTTGATATAATTTGACTTTAAGTATTACATTTATACACAAATCTGTGGAATATCAGTTGATATACCTAATATGTATGCTATGACGGGGAAATGCAATAATTGTGGTTCCAAAGCATTCCTTACAGTTTTTCTAACTTATTGGATATTTGTATTTTCCACGTCTCCAAAAACCATGGTACAATATCGTTTTTAATTTGACAAAGACTTTTAAAACGGTAGTTAACGGTTAGTTAACGGTAGTTAGTTTATGTGAAAGTACTTGTCAATAACAACACATCACTGGAGAAACAAATACTTAGTATTAAGCAACAATTATTTATTGTTAAATTTGTGCCGATTTACTGCTCTATTTTGATGATATTTACGTAAAATGTATTTTGAACAAACAAATTCCTTTATCGACATTTTTCATGTTTCACAAATATGGCCATCTTATAGTGACTACAGTATCTCGGGACTTAAATAAAGTGAACATTTATTTCAATATATTTATACATTGTTCTTTCATTTAATGCCATTAAACTTTCTCTTCGGGTATCTGTAAGGGGACGCTGGCTTCCTCTGTCTTCCTGGTGGCGGCTGCGGCTGCAGCGACTAGTGCTCGTTTGTGTCTCTTCTTAGTTCTCTCCTTGTGGAAGAATAGCCTTAGATAGTGGCAGGGGAACACGACGCAGTCGCCGGCCGGCTCCTCCGCGTCGATGTACACTCCTCGAACGAGCACCGAATTGGAGCAGTTCAGGAGAATGAGCAGCGCGAGGCTGATGATGTGCGAGCACCAGTTGCTTAGCTTTGGCGTATCTGTGACGGGAAATTTGTACATTTTAATGAAACAGAAATGAATAAGGCAAAATGCCATTTTACATTATGCAAAAAATGCCATCAATTTCAGCAGTGTAAATAGTTATATTTCTTGATACATTTACGAAAAAAACTCTAATACATACTTTTATGCCAGGTTTGATATTACTGTATGAGTTACCTGGAAAAAAGTATATATCCAGCAGGCCCCACACCCCTCGCCACACGTTGACGGTGGCTATGAAGGAGACGAAATGGTACACATCAGCGAGGAGCAAGCGAACCGCGCCCTGCACGCGAGCCACCGCCCAGCGCATCGGAGCTTGCAGCGCGAACGTAAACACCACCAGCGCGTACCCCGCTATCTGTGGTTGAAACAATTATCCATAAAACTTCACATACCGTTAAACTGACAATCAATAAACGAAAAATAATTAAAGCTAATGACAGTTTTCACTTGAAAAAATCCGGAAAAAACAACTGATGTATCTAGGTAAATAAATTACTAAGGAATGATTGGAAAGTTGATAGAAGTAGGTAGTCATAGTATCTTCAGAAAGTTTACACACGTGCAACTGATTCTAACTCAGGTAAAACCTTGTTATTGTAAGGAGATAAATGAACACGTCTATATATTTTTATATATATTTATGAATAGTTATAAAAATTGTACAATTGTATGTATGTATAATTTTAAATCCTAACACAGGGCGAATAACCGTGCCTACATATCATATAATTCATTTCGAGTGGGAGTCGTATCTATTATAGACGGTATTGAGCCACTAACCAGCAAACCGCCATGTAGATCACTAGTATTCCCAAAGTGAAGTTGCTACAAAATTTAGCAAAAGCTCAGCTCAAAAGAGAAAAACATTACAAATTGGCAGACGAGATCACGGCGCGGCGCCTTCTACAATCCCCGTGTACACACAGTTCTCTTATCATTGTTTATTTATGAACCAACGGATTGTGCGTAAGCCCCCTAATAATTGATCTTAATACATAAAATCTTTACAACATGGCATTAAAGTTAATCGTTTGTACACATGTTTAAATATAGCAGTTATTTAACGAGCTGTGGAAACCACCCGTCTAAGATATCATTGGTAAACATTGTCTGTTTATAAATAGTCATGAAATACGAGTATATCGCTTGGCTAAAATAAAAAAGTGTCTATATATCTATAAATAAAAAATGTAGAGTTTTATGCCATTTTCAAAATATTTTTTATTCAAGAGGCAATGTATAGTTGAATACATATTTTCTCTCAAAATGAGGAGGGTGAAGGCCTTAGACTGCAATATTAATAATACTAAATAATAAGAGAACGGAAATTAAAAGTTACCTACTTTTTAATGAACACACGCAAAAATACACAAAGTTAAATGTACACACGGAGAACTAACAACACGAAAGTTAAGAAATATGATAAATCAAGACGAGAATTTCTTTTGAAGTTCTATCTATGTAAACATGTTACTGCGTAATTACTAAAGTGTGTTAATTTGTGTAACGATGTGTACAAACAAAAGCATTGCCGCGAAACTAATTAAATATAAAAAAACACCCAATGATGTTTGCCTTCTGATTACGTTCGTGTATATTGTACCTACACTCAGAGGAACAGAGGACTTCGTCCTAAATAGATTTTATCTCGAAATATAACCCAAGTTTCCGTACATCGAAACGTAATTAATTGATAGATAAGTTATATTGTAAATAGTCGGTTCATTGAACTCTACAACAATGAATAAATAATCAATAATGACACCGTCTCTATACAAATCGTTAATCTACATAATAATAATAATTGAGATTGATCTTTCCTATTGTCACATCCATATTCTGGGTAGTTTTGTTGACGGTCATCCGTTCTCAGTTCTCAGCTTTTATTACCATTAACTGCCTTCTTAGTAGTGTTGGTTGCAAATCGCGATTTTTCTAAATTATATTTTCTAATCTTAGTGTCTGGATTTGAGCCTAGTGTATGACATTGGGCTCATCACTTATAGTGGGACATAAACGTAACTGCTCAAACGTGGGAGTGTATTACACTCCTTTGCCTAGCTCTTCAGGGATTAGAGGCGTGATGTTACTTTTTATATTTTAATTAAATTTATTTCTTCATTGTATAATTGGTAGGTATACAATGATGTTACCAAAATTATATATAATCTCCAGGTCGTGCCTTTATGAGCGTAGAATAATATTAGATGCTAAACCAATAACACGAACTTTTGAGGATAAGTAATATGATATGCTGATACTTGAAAAAGGGATTCGTATCAATCAAGTTTAGATAAGTTTCTACCAACGCACGATGAAAAGGCACATTACTTTACACATTTTTAAAATAAATTATAAACTCGATGACGTAGATCCAGTGGAGAGGAATATCGATTTCTTATTTCAATTCGATTAATCAAAACGATCGCTCCTCGATTTATTTGCTAATATAGATATTTAACTTTGTTTACATTGCTATCATAATATAAACGAGACATTAGCAAACCTAACATTTATCATTGTTACATCGTTGCAAATTATCTTCTTCCCGTAAATTCATACATCATTTTAAGTCCCCGAAAACTACCACAAATTACCTAATCCACTTACATCCTAACAAGATAATCGCATCATTTTCCATTTTCCAAGTCACGATCCAGTCTTGTTGTACGATTTGTCATACCTAACTGACATATAGGTGATTTAATTGATAAACAATCTTTAGATTGCACTAATCTGGTTATGTTACCTTCGTCGCCGTTCAGACATACTTAACGTTTCAATATTAAATCGTTGTAAATTATACGCGATATGTATGAAAACTATTTATCATTTGGAGCTAACAATAGTACCGCATTATCTAATTCAAGCTATGTTTGAGGAACTCGGCTAATAGGGTAAACGCACCAGTTGCTTCCAGATCATTTACTTGTGTATTTTTGTACGTCCTACGGCATCTGACTCAATGTCATTGTTTGATATTGAACGTAAGGACGTGGTCGAAGTTAAGCATCGTAGCGGTTATTTGCCACAAAATATCGTCAGCATTTCGTAGTGTTGTTTCCAAAATTCCAAGCAGTTTGTGGACTTGGTTAGTATTAATACCTTGTTAAAAACAGCCGACCCGGTTAAAAAAAACAGTTAAAAACAGTTCTTCGACGCAGGAATTGTTCAATAGCACTCTTTTCGACTAAATTCAAGAAGCAATACGGAGTCAGGCGTTCCGTTACGCGGAGATATTAGTGTTTGCAATGAAATGAAACATTCCTACCTGTTGTAAAGATTTATTGCAATCGCGAAAAACAATACACTATCTGCTTACCAGGAACAGGCTGGTGACGATAATTTTATTGTAAGACTTATAGACAAAGCTTAATGACGTCATTCGTGTCTGACTTCCGGAAGATGTACTTGTAGCTAATGAGGTTTATAATATTTGTTTGATTGCGTTTACACAAAGCGTACTCTTAAATACATGGTGTTTTAATTGAGATAATTTGAACTCATATTACTTTAATATTTATATTAGCTTCTTTTAATTTTAATAAAAAAATACCTCCTCAAAAGTACTCAGGAACTCTTTGGCCCGGAGCCATTAAGTATAATTGGCCGGTCTTAAAGATCTAACAAAGGAATTGTTCGATGTTTTAAAATTGTAAAACCATTTTACGGACAAAAGTTGAACAGTTCAATTTGTTATTCACGCCCAGCGAAGGACGCCGGCCGATTGTAAGAATGTAATTTATTTTCTTAATCACTTGCCTTAAAAAAATACAGAGAAGAATCTTTGGTAATTTGATTATTTTGTATCATTGTGTAGATCGGGTAGAAAAGATATCTAAATTATAACGCGATCTTTATAATATAGGATATATTTATTACATAATTATTTATACCTTCATTTGTGTATCTATGTACCTATATGTATACAATAAACATAGTTATATTGACTGTTTCGCTCCTCGCTATGCCACGCGCCAGCTCTTTGTGGGTGTGAACGGGTAGCATGTAAGAACAGTGATTTATTTGTGTGCGAACGAAAAACGTTGAAGCGGTGTTCAATGCAACTGCGTTACATATCACACACGGACAAATAACGTTTCACACAGTCTCCAGTTAGTGCATTGTGTCTTGGGTACGAACGACACGCACACAAAGATAGCCAGTTAAACCAATATTCAAAACAGATTGTCGTTTGCTTTATGTTACCACTATGTAAGCGTCATTTTAAGTAATCAATGGAAATATTTGAAAATTATGTTATGCATCTACCGGTCAATACTATATACATACTCGTACATTAATGAACTATCATGGTAATTTTAAGATTAGTTATTTGTTCTGAAGTTTCCATTCAATGAATAACATGACACTATTGGAGTTAGAATATATTATCAAAAGGTTTCACAAAAATGTTATATGCATATGTGTATAAATGTAACTGTTCTACGAATGTAATCCTATTACTCATATAAAAATATGATTATAAGACAAAATCACAAATTAAGTAATCATAAATTGGCTTACAATAGAATTAAACATATTAAGTGTTCATCCTTGAGCAGATAAGATCTTCATTTAAGTAGTAGTACTGCTGTACAGAGATAGTTGCTGCTAAACACCTTGAATACTGTAAACAGTACAGGATATTCTCTGATCTATACACTAAAGTGTGTTGAGTCTATGTCAATAAAATAAAGTGTTATTGACACTTTAAAATATTGCAGCTTAAAGGAACAGTTGGAAACATCAGCAAGCCAATTAATACTGCATGAATTGTTTTGTGAGTCATTTACATCATAATTTATAGGTATGTACTTTTAATGCGTGTAAATTATAAGGGGAGCATTTGGTTACCGTTTTAAGTTTAAAAAGCATATGGGTTAGCCGCTGCATATGACCGTGACAAAGTATTGTTATTGGTAATATATATATTTTAAATAAATAGACCTTATCAACTGTTGAAAAAGCGATTGACCTTAAAAATCCAAACTCAGTTAGAGCATTATAAATAATACAAGCTCGTAATACGAGCGGGGGACAAGATAGTCGGGAGGAAGAGCCAATTGCGTCGAGCCAAATGGTAAGTGGTCAGTGACTCAATGGCGAATCGTGGCCCGTATGCGGAAAAAAACACGTCGCTACCATAAACACTTGTTCATTTAAGGTTTTTTTAAAATAATAATAATCATGACAACAATATCTGGGTACCTATATTTCGTGGGTTCCAAAATCTGCGGAGTGTTTACTGTGGTAGTATCATACATATGTATATGCTTTTCTAAATTTATATTTATAAACTCAGACTATCACACTGAGACACAACAAACACCAGAGTTCGTCACATAAATGTCGTGTTTCGAAATCGAACCCACATGCGTTGTACAATTAAAGCAAATTTTTGGTGTTTTTTCTGTCCTAGCTTTGATTAGGGAAACACTGCCATCAGATGCTATGGCTAAGTACTAGTTTTTATTGCTATGAATATTACAATAGAGGTTTTTATATGCTAATAATTTGTTGTCGAGAAAATCACGACCATTAACGACATCCAGTTAAAGTCTGAGAAGTCCACAAGACAAATATTCCAAGAGTTCAAAGACTCAGACATTAAAATTCAGAATCGAATCGTGGACATATTATTTCATCGGATTCACGTTTGCGTATAGAAAAAAAAACTTACTAAAGAAGTCCAGCATGACTTCGCCTGGTCTTCTGGGAACAGGAAGATATCCAATAGTGCCCACGAGCCTCGCCACACGAAGACCACCAAGGACCCCACCACCGTCACGGAGAATATACAGTCCAGTATATATAATACCGTCTCTCTGCTGCTCTGTAAATAAATAGCAATTGTTAAAAATAACTTAAAAACTACATTTGTTACACCTAACATTTGATCTTTACATTTTCATAAATTTTTCAAACAACATGCTCTCATCCGAACCAATTAACAAGAAACAGGAATGACAAATAAAGAAAGAAAACTGTGATATAATATAATATGTTATAATATAATGATGGTTACAGATTTGCGTGCGTGCAATATTTATGCAGTAGACCAGTAATCGTATAGTAGGTAATTACGTCAAATGCTCTTCAAAATTTAACATTTTCCGAAACCTGAACCCAACATTGAACAACCAATAAGCCAACGTATATTTCACATGATATTTTTGTAATTGCTGAATTTTTACTCATAAAATGCTAGTATATCGCATTTGTTTTAAATTTTACAATTATGAAAAAATCTTTTTACTCCATTTCACAACAAGAACAAGGAACACAAAATAACAAAACAAAAGCGTTTAACAACACGATGTAGTAAACAAAAATGAGTATGGACGGAGGGATAATCAGCTACCACATCGATCATGGAAATGATTCTGGAGTTAAAACTTTGAAATATTATCAAAATGCATTAGTAAATCGATGTGCATTCGAGATTTTTGTACAAATTATGTTTACCGTCAAAATATGTTTTAGTTCGTATCTTTATATTATTCTATTAAGTAGTGTGCAATTTGTGTCAAATTTGTATTCTATCAAAATGTTCCATTAGTTGTGTAATATTCATCTTTTTATTAAAATCTTACAAAAAATGAAATATACCGTCACCGATAAGCGATATGTTAATTACCGGTCCAATGTAATTAAATCTACAAAAGTCAGGAACGTTCAATTGAAATTTTTTGTTGTTCAATTCTACGTTTATCTGTGCGGTGGACATTTGACGCAGTCGTATCAGCTGTATCATCAAAGATGCTTAATCAGGAACAATAATTAATAGATAATTCACTAATTAGGTATTATATATACATATATAATATTTCAAAATTAAATGTGTCTATCTATTGTGATAGATTTCACGCGGCTGTGGAGAAGAATTTTGTAAATATTTTGATGACTATTGCGATAAATTAGGAGATTAGAACACGATACGTTGGAAATTGAATTTAGCTACCGTTTGACCGCGCTTTATACGAGTATATCTACAGAAACTATCAAATCGATGCTAACGTCATATACATATAATGAAATAATAATAATCAACAATCGCTGATAATGCAATCAGTATAACAAATTGGACGAGTCTAGTCCAATTTCATTTTAAATAATTGCTAACAAAGTTTTGGGTCGGCAGCTGGTTGCATTTAAATTCTAATAATGATATACCAACAGTATCAGGACGGAGTAAGAATACATTCTCCGGCCCAGTGCCAGGATACAGGTTGTCGTAAAAAGCGACAAAACCCGGCGCTGGCAGATCGCATTATGACGCGGTGGCTGGTGGGGATATAATATGGCGCATGATGGTATGGGGATATGAAATGGTTTTTTGTGACGATGTCATCCCGCATGCCCAATGTGGGGATTATGGGTATGATCCCTCTGAGGAAGCCTATGTCCAGGAGTGGACTGCAATTGGTTGATGATGGATGAGTCACTAATCATCAGTTTAAAAATGGTTTTTAATATCAATATTAAATATCTTAGCTTAGGACTTTCTTATTTTTATCAGCTGATTAATATTTGTTCACACAGTCCCTTTGATCAATATTAATTTCGCAAAGACCTGTTGTACCAAAGACTTGACCTTAAACAGTATTAAATATTCTTTCAAACCGTAAATTTTAAAAACCCAGCTTGCACGTGGTAGTCCCAAAAACACAAACATAAATCTACGTCAGGATTGTTACCAGGGATTAATAAGACTAAAATAATTGAGCCCCGAGTCTAACTAAAATGTACCCATCTGTTCTTAGTGTCTAACTACTAAAGTGGATCGCAATGTATTCGCGAATATTTACTCGTATTTCTTAATTTAATTTTTAATATTTGTATCTATATTTGTGTTGTTGAAAAATTACTCACCTACATACTACCTTTGTAATTTACTCCATAGTTTCGTTATTACCAACAAAATATTAACGAACAAAATCTACCGTTCAAGTATAAACTTGAAAAATCTATGTTTAAATTTAAGTTGAACTCTGATAACGTGATAATGAAATAATTTATCGGAATACAATGTTCGAAGGCTGCTTAATGATGATAAATAAAATACGCATTGTACATACGCGGAAAAGCGATGTAGATTTTTATCGTTTTGAAAAATTATGCTACTGTAAAATTTCTCTTGACCATTTAATGATCTGTTTGAGAATTTATTGTAAAATATTAATTTATCCACTGCTTTTAATATAAATATGTACATTACTACAATTATTTTATTTATTAATGATGAGATGCTACTATAATTTGTCATAAGTTGAAAATAGTTACGAGATAAAGGAATGGATCTTCTGTTATTTATAAAAACAACGCATCCAATGCTTGCTTCTTAGTTCAAGTGTCTTAAAGAAAGAAAATCTTGCCTTAGAGAGAAAGCTCCCTGCCTTAAAAAGACCGCCCTTTGGACAATGTATTATTACCAATTTAATTTTAGTTATTTCAATATGGCCATTAAAATATTAATATTTTAATTAATGTTAAATAAAAACCGAAATTCTATGTATATCACTTTTGTTACTCTGCAGTTTTGCTGAAGTAGGTAGGTAGTGTACCGAGGCGGTTATTAAAACTTGCTCAGATGGTTCTGGGTTCTGGGTAGCCTATAATCCCTAATTACATATAATGGTTCTGGGTAGCTTATAATCCCTCCTTGCATTCACGAGCTTCACAAGACTAGTATATCACATCACAAGGTGAGTGAACGCAAATAACCAAAACACACATATTTCATGTGTGCTTTATATGATATGGAAAACTACGTTTATCAAGCCGAAGATGGGTTCTCCGTTACTAACGTGAAAGTGAGTAAGTGAACGTTACGGAGAAAGTGAGGGTAGGGGTTAACGGGTAGGAGTCAGCCCGAGTCCTTTATGGAAAGTCTTTTATAAAAATAACTAGACTTTGCCAGCGTCTTTTCGAGCTTTTCCATACAAGTTAATGAAATATTTTACCACTACGAAGTATCGTATACTTTAATAACAACAATAGGTAACATTGAATTTCATCAAAATCTATTTCATTCGGTTTTGTTTTGGTGTTTCTATAATTATTCTTTTGAGGTTTGAATTAAGTACGTAACACGTTGAAAAAAAGATTTTAAAAAGCTCACTTCGAAATATTCTGTCAACATTCACAAATTTTGGATAATATTTTTAAGAAGGACAATATAATTCGTGATTCTGACATCATTTATTTTTATTGTTACCCTGAAACTGGTTGCAAGGGCCGAATTACTTGATCAGTGGAGCTTTCTACCGGGTTACTGCAGACGCTGAAAATGTTCGTTAGAGCACAAAATTGACAATGGCAGTAATACATGTAACATATAAATATTATGATTCAATATTTTACTACTCTATCCTGCAAATTAGAAAATTAAGTAGAATTATGTATGTATCAAAATACATAGAGTTCATATAATATATAACATATTTGTGCTATCTCGTGATGAATTGAAGTTTTTTTAATTGCACACCTGACAAACGATATCATCAGCCGCACAGAGTCGAACACCGGAAAGAGCCATTAATGATTAAGTTTGACTTTTGTCACAAAGTCATTATAAAAGAAATTGAAAATACACATAAACATATTAATAAAATAATAACAAAAGGTCAATATAATTTTCCAACAATCTACGAAGCTTATATCTAGCATTTGTATAAATTACGTTTTCGTTTAGGTAAAAACAAATATCTTATAGGTAAATTATATCAAAATATAAGCAAATACGTTATATATTTATACTTGAATGGTTTACGATTGTTCACTAAACCTTATCAATTGTAATTTATTATTTTCACCTTCTTAAAAGCTTAAGTATTGACTTAAAAGAAACGTATCATTTGGTAAGTAGACCGATGTACATTATGCACCTACATTTAGTGGTCTTCGCGGACATCGATAAGTTTTGTTATTTATCACCATCATCAAGTTTATTATTAATTTGAATTAAAATAATTAGGCTTAAGACTATCCAAAATGAACTGCGAATTCGCAGACATAACATGCTTTAGAAATGATTGTGGTAAGCTCAGAAGGTAAATTCGTGTTCCAATTTTTATAGTCAAATATTAGTGTTAGAGGTTGGAGTCAAGAAAAAGGTGCTAACATGTAAGCGATTAAGCTATCAATCCATTTATTATGTCATTAAGAATTATAGCAGGTGGTTATTACAACGCAATAATAATAGTTGATATGACTGACCTGCTTTTTTAATACCTTGTTCTTAGAAGTATGAGCTTGTTTGTGTGAATTGAATTAAATGTATTTTTATTAATTCTTTGTCATCCTATTAGATTAAATAGTCAAATAAATTTTGATTGTAGTTCTTTATAATATCAGTCATTTTATTTTGTTGGTCGTTTATAATATCTATTATAAATTTAGGTGTTGTGCTTAATTACAAATTCTTCAAAATTCTATGTGAAAAAAATCTAAATAACGCTGTTTATTTGATTGTACTATTTTCAAACGCTTAGCAGGTTAAGCTCAGAGCCACGAACTTTAAAGAAAACGCTTTCATTTGATCAATTGAGGCGTTTTTTTTAGAACCGTAGGCTCGTGTTCGACTACTATCTATCTGATTTTATAATATGGAGAAATAATTTGCGCCTATTTCCTATATTTTACCTACCGTAATGTGTACACGTGTATTTTTTTGTCCACATGTAAGACACAGAATCTTTTGAATAAAATTCCTTTGTTCCCTTACAATAAATAGCTATTTCTATAGCGATAATATGTGTATATTTAACCGGAAATTGTATGCCCGTTCGTGGCGGGAATGCGGAGAAGATAGATAATTTAAACATAACATCTAATATTGTAACCTGTGTTCCACAATAAATAATTTTGTATTTTTTGTATTTTAAATATTTAAAAAAGTATAAAGTATTTTTCCCCAATCACGTACAAAAAAAAATATCAATTAAAAATTATCTTAATAGTTATTTTTAAGCAACCGTACACCTTCGTGAAATATTGACAAAGTATTAAAATTACGTAATGTTGGATGTATGAATGTGATGAAGGAAACATAATTACACCATAATTAATAGTTTTGTTCACCTATCTGGTGTCTCGTAAGCGGACTTGTTGACTTACAAAAATGTAATTTATATTAAAAATTTATATTAGGTACCCGAACAATGTTCTAGAATATTCGTATGTCAATATAGCTAAGTTTAGTTGGCAAATTTTGTTTTTTAAGGGGCATTGTCTCATTTTGAGCGTTTTTTATACTTCTTTTTGTTCAAAGCAAATTGGTATGAACATTTACAAAAAATTTAATTACTTCACATACGGAAATTAAGAACTGATTCTCAACTTTAATCTCATTATCCACAGACTTGATATATTTGAAATATATTTTATACTTATTTGTCTTTCTTAGATAATTATTAAGGTGCAAATAACATACTCTACGACTTTTGACTTCTTGTAATTCTTAATTAAATAGTTTTTCTAATTCATAAACAACCGGTGTAAATATTTTTTAAATAAGCGGTTTCTCTAAGTCTAAAATAACTGATTCTTATAATTTCTTTTATTTTTTATGTAATTAACTCTTGTTATTCTAAAATAAATGGATCTTATAATTTTCATATGATTGATTTTTGTAACTCTAAAATAACTAGTTTTTATAAAATAGCTAGTTCTTTCAATTCTCAATTTAATCGGTTTTGATTTGTGTGATTAAATTTATTTATTTTTTCACACTACATTGACGTTTTACTCCTAAGTAAAATCAACGCGTGACTAACGCGAATTATTTTGAATTTAATTCGCAGTTATTATATTATAATTTGTATATGTATGCATAATATTGTTTTTTAATATATTATTGTTTCCTAAGGCGTGTTAATCCTGGGCACCACCACTTGGCCAGTGTGACCAGTTAGGGTCTTAACCCTTTCATTCTGAGAAGAGACTCGTGTTCCAACGGTGGAACGGCAAAAGCGTCGAAAAAACATTATTATAATATGACATTACGTCAAATGTAAAGAAAATTTATGTATTATGTATAAGGGTTTATAATACTAAACTATTTAAATATAATTCAATCCGGCTTAATAATTTAATTTGTATCAACTTTTTGAACTGGAATAGATTTTAGGGATTTTTTTTACGTAACTTATAATACTCGTTTGTATTTTGTATAATTTTTGAATATTTATTCCGTGTCTGTTCATATTCCAATTTCGACTAATGTTAAGTTCCAATCATGTGAATACTTTAATTTATTTATTCGATTTATATAACCATATTAATCGGATAAACAAACTCAACAGTCGATTACAATATTATATGCTAATTAAAAACGTATATTCACGCCTGTTCTTCTCGAAGAGGTAGGCAGAGTAGTATAGTCTAATTAATTCCATTAAATGCTCAATAATGGGGACTTTATCATTAGGAAAAATAATATAACATAATATAATATAATACATAAAAATAAACAAAGATGTTGTTAATTTATATAATAATATATTAATGCACTAATATCTACATATTTAATTTCTTTAATAATGCGTTGCGAAAGTTTTAAAAACATTTAGAAGATATTGAAAATATGTTTGAAAATGTATTTATAAGAATTTACGCATTCTTGACTACCCATCCGGGGAATAAAAGCGAGAAAATAAGTCTACCCGCGTCTTTATACTGTTTTTTTTTAAAGAGGCCTGAACTCCGACGGTGTTTTTTGTAATTACTTCTTTAATTTTAAATCCTATATTTTTAATATAATCTTCTAGACAAACATATTCATCATGTTCTTATAAATAGTGTTATATTACAAGTAAAACATTATTATTTAACGATTTTCAATTGACATATAGAAGTAAAAGGGATTCCTTTAAACACAGAAATCTGTGGAGTACGAATACATACCAGAGACCACCATTATGACATTACTACATATATATTTTTAAACACAACACACCTGCTTATAGTATGTGGGCGCGTCGAAGTATCCCTCTGGTGAATCCGTTGAAACGCAGTAGGGAGCTGAGCTAACATTGCGAAATGCTTTCAGCGACAGCAGCGTTAGTGTAGCGACAACAGTCGTCAGAATGATGAGATCTGGGTCGTCTACAGTGTTGTCAAGAATGTTCCAGACGCCGCGACAAGCCCCGACGTTCACCACGCCCGCCAAACTCGTAAACAGCCTTGTCAACACGTAGTACACCCATCCCATTTCAGGCGTCAGCCACCTGCTGTAGTAGTCTTGGAACACGCATAGTACAAGACCCACACAAAGCCCGCCGACGGCAGTGACCACCGCGCTCCAGAATGGGTGATCGGGTAAGATGTACAGATCCATTAGGTTCCATGTCGCCTTCCAGTAAATTAAGACAAGCGGTCCTGCGATGAATCCAGAAAACAGCATATCAAACAACTCCAGAATAGCCTCCTGCACTCCCGCACCGTCCAGGAGGCGGCATACGTCTCGCAGTGCGGCGCTTCCACGCATCGTAAGTTTGATTCGGTTACAAACTGTTCAACCAATCTCACTTATATGTGCAATGTTATCTAGTTTAATTATTAGAGTATCACTGTATATCCGAAATTTACGATCTTGATATCTTCCGATGATATTAATTTCCTTTCGATGTTTCTTTCGTGCTAGTGTGCCGTTTCAAAGCACTCTGCCTCGGTCGGTCTGGTCAGGCCGACGCGAAAATACAGTCTAGAGTGAAGGGGTCCAAAAGTTTCATAAATTTTAAAATGCCAAATATTTCCTTATGGGCTACTACAACATATGAACAAGCCATTCACGACTTGGAAATTGGACGTGACAGAAAAATATTTCAAATTGTACCCTGCACTAGGTACCTCCTAATATCCATGTGTACTATCGACACAATTTATTACAGTAATAAATTATAAAGGTTATAAATTAATAAAATTATCATAAATTAATACTCTAATGGAAGGAAATAATAAATAATGAAATATGAGCTAGCCAATCAGACTCGAACCAATGCAATCAGGGACTTATTAAAATGAGGATTCCGACACGAAAATCCGTTTTTATATGCAAAAAAAGATACTTATCGCGATATCGCCGCCTATTTTATCCATGCGTCAGTTGCGAAACTAATACAATGAATCATTATGTTATTTGGATGTATTATTTATAATGATAATGAAATGTATATCAAAGTCAGACAGAAATGTGACAGTCTGGAACGAATGGAAACATCTGTAACACTACGAAGATAGCAGATTATTATCAAAGTCGTTTAGTGTCCTACGGTGCGAGTTTTAAGATATTGACAGCGATTCGAAGAAGTCGCAACACAAGCGGCGAGCAACATTTTTTCAGACCGTTGTGACATGACACGTCCACTTTCAATAATACTGGCGGAGAAATCAAAAGGAACTGATTTTATGTCGTCAAATGTCGACGATGACAATGATGGAGTGGTTGTGAAATATTTCAATATACCTACTTGTGACGGTTGAGAATTAATACAGTTTCAAAATTATTAATTTGTTTTAAATATATGAAGATATGAAATAAATTATTATTATTATTATAGGGAAATAGTGTTTTTCTATCTTTATTTGCTTTTGACACGACACTGGATGGTATTAATATATATTTTTTAAATAATTATAAAAATTTTAATTTTATTAATATAATATTAATTAATATTTTTTAAATAATTACAAAGATTTTAATTTTATAAATAATTATAAAAATGACGGAAACAAACAAATGATGCCAGACTCATATTACTCGATGTTTTGCGGTGTTTCACTAGAATGTGACAATGCATTTGTCGTTTCGTTTTCAAAGAGTGTCCTATAGGGGTGGTGAAAAAACTCGAGCCACAGGACACACTGCTGCCTATAATATATCGATAACTAGTGTTAGTATATTGCGTCCTTTATTTCGGTATATAATACGATTGTATGGAAATAAATGACGACGTGTGGGAACCCTACCTAAGTAGACATTTGGGGCGGAGACGCGCCTGACGTCAGAGTAGTCCTTTAGCCAATCGAAGGCAGTCGATAACGGTATTTTTTCCTGCAAATGTAGCATTTTAGACTCGAATTTCTTGCACGTTATCACGATATGTGATACCTTAACCTTACGATTGATCTGTATCACATTGTAGCTGATATTTAAATAACAGGATCTTTTAAAATTGGCTTAATTTCTGAGCACCTTGCTGGTGGTGTTGGTTGCAAGCGCGACTGCCGATCGGAATATCCTGGTTTCAAATCCCAGGTCGGGCACTGCTGGATTTTTCTAATTTAGATTTTCTAGTTGTAGTTGTATAGCACAGTTTTACCGGTTACGCGTTAGATCCAGTATGGATTAGGTAGTGAGTCTACTGGCATACATCGGGCACATATCCAGACTCCGAGCCAATATTAGAAAATCTATGTTAGAAAAGTCTAATAGTGCTCGGATTTGCAAGTCTAATACTGGATTTGAACCCACGACCTGTCCATGATAGTCTTACTTATAACCGACACGATCAACGGGGCAGTCTTCAATTTAGTATAACGATATGAATTGTTAAATGTTAGCCATTGCACTGAATTTAATTCAATTTTGAATGCCTTACGTATTTGATATTTTTAATTTTATATTTTAATTTCAATAGGTAGGTTTTTAAATAAAATAATTAATTTAAAAATAATTTAACATACCTAATTTTACATGATTCTGTACGAAAATATCTAACAGTGAAACATAACAAACGTACATGATAATATGTTTTATTTTCAGTGGGATAATAAAAGTTTCTCCGTGTTAGGACGGTGTAAGAATATATTCCTCAACCTGTACACATACAGGGTGTCGTAAGAGCCAGATCGCTGTATGGCGCGGTCTGCCTCAGCACAGCTACTTATACTGGCAGCCTATGAGAAGCAGAGCAGCTGGTGCGACAGGTTGCGTTCTGCGATCTTAAACCGGCATGCTCTGCGCGGAGTCTAGCGTGACGCCCTCAGGAGACGCTTATGTCCAGCCGTGGACTGCAATAGGCTAATGATATGATGAATAAAAGTTACCGGAACTTGAAACGTTTAGCCACATCAACATAGGGTTGATATTAAAGACATATAAAACACTAACAAAAATGAAATGATCTGCTTATACAATACTCGGTAGTGTAATAACTGCAAGCGAGATTGTTGAGCGACACGCCCTGGGTTCGATCCCCAGGTTGGACAAAGTATTATTGCTCTTTTATAACTTTAATTAACTAATAGCTCGGAGTGTGGATCTACGACCAGTGTATGGAAGACGTATGGAGTCGTATACCATGACTGGTGAAAAATAGTAGTACTACATTCCACTGCCTACCCCTTCATGGAAATATTTATTAATATTTAGTAGTTACACAATGCTACGCACATATGTACATTTATACAAATCAATGACCGACTGTACAGGTGCAGTCTCGAACTGCACATAATCTGGTATTAACCTAAACAGCGCTCCAGTATGTCTTACATATGACAAATTATCTTCTACACTTCAGTGATTTCTTTAACTGCAACACATGTGTATTATATTCGGGGTCATTTTCATCTGATTATTTTGGTTATGGTCTGAAAACTTATCAAAGTCTCTGATATCTTGGCACAGAGAAATTGGACATTTTTGGAGGTTTTAGGGGTTTTTGTATAGGGACTGAATTCCTGTTCGCAGAATATATTTTGGATGAAGATATTTATATAGGGCAAACCAAAACGAGACAGACTCAACACATTTACGATACAGTTGCCGGAAATACATTTCGAAACAATTGGCGAAGGGACCCAAATAAAAATATACAGCAAAGTTAAGGAAAGCGAGAATTAATCCGGGTGCGACTTTAATAGAAATCTCAGACTTGAATTTTGTCCTTGGACTTCGTCCAGTTGACAATACCTATGTATATTGACAACGTACACGCATTTTTGCCTTTCACTTCTTCTTTTTTACGCAGTACTAATAAATAGGTCAGAATTTTAGGGTATAAAATTTAGAATCATCTTATTTATGAAATTAATGAAGTTCTCTGGTTTAGATGCATTAACGAAAGAAGTGTGGTAATTTTATTAACCCAGGGCCTTTGGATCGGTAGTTATCTTTGAAACCACACCACCAACGAGATAGTCGATCAGTTCCAAATCACTCTCACGTATCAATAAACGTATAAAGATTGCAGTGTCACATTGTCTTTGCAGAATAACAGTTTAGCTTTGCAGAATAACAGTCCAGGATCTCGGTAACATGTCAAAAAAGATCACATACAGAGGTCGTGAGACTCAGGACGTTAATATGAGCTTCAGCGATCTTGGTTATTACGACACGGGCAATGTTTGCATAAATCATATCCTTAAAGAACCCTTTCAGTATCAATTTGCTTGTTTTACAGAGCTTACGATCAACATTACATTGGTTACTTTAGTTTTCATAATACTCATAAACACCGTGTTTCTAACACTATTAAATGCACAAAATGCCATGCGTGGTCTAAAAACAGTTTTGATATTTAGAAATTCTCCAAATGAATTCTCATATTAAAGCAAGGTTTAATTCAATGGTACATTCCGGATATTTTAACATTTATTTATTTAAATTCGTGCAACGTGTTGAAGTAAGGAGTATAGTATAGTGTTGAACTAAGGTATGCTTAATGCCTAAAAGCATTATCTTCCAATTAACCCTGGGAATGGGCAATCCGAAAAAATTGAGTTAATTCTTGCACTATATGTGCTAGTGGGAGGTGCGGTAAATACGGAGATTGTCGATTTCAGGAAAACAGACTTAAAATAAGTAATAAATATGTATGTTAGTCTAGTCTAGTATGTAAGATTTTCTATTTACCATTTTAATAAAAAAACTTTTGTTCACGAATGTTATCTATGCAATAAGAGTCTAAAAATAGTTTTTAAGATAACGTCAGATAAAGTAAATGTACAAATCATTCTCAATTTAGAAATGAACTTTTGACTTGTATGTGTTTTTGGGAATGAATCATGTAATGTTTATGAATACAAAAAAATGATTTACCTTTGTGCCCTGTTCATCTATATCAGCCTACGCCGACAATCTTATCATAGCTGACTAGCTATTCAAGTAGTTTTACTATAGTTATTATGTTCCGGTCCGAAGACTTGTAATAGACACCTAGATAATGCGTAATAACATGAACAATTAATTTGAGACTTTAATTCGATCGTTATAATGACACGCAAACAAAGTTACACGAATCACTTTAAATCAGGAATCCTGCTTTCACACTTTCTGTTTTATGTCAATAACAAATATGAAGTAGGTAGGTAATAAACGAGATTTACATTTCGAATTTTCAATTGCTCCTAGATATATTAATTCATTTTTCGACCGATCAGTCCTTTGGATTACATTTAAATGAAACGATGGCACTGTAAGTAAAATATTACCTTTACAGTATTATCATTACCTTTGTTGTATTTATACGCATGAATGTTTTTATTACCTTACCGAGATCTAGTTTATGAGCGGCAAATTACCTAGTTCCGTGTCATAGTAACTGTATAAACAAATACGACCTGTGTACCAAACGTCGAAAGGTATACCGTAGTAGTTTAAAACTACGTTATAACTTGTATGACGTTTGATTTTTACCAATGTAACGATATTGAGTGAGTAACTATTTGAGGGTTAGTAGTAATGTAACAGAATTGTAAATGGAACAAGAAGTAAACTATTATTTTTTAGAATATGATTATTCTTTATGCTTATAATCAGGGACGTGCACCAACCGTTCTGAACATTGTGGGAACCTCGAAGTAGTCCTGCGGGGCATCTACGGCCACCGCGAAGGGCGCGGCACAAATGTTCCTCAAGGTGCGTAGCGCCGCCAGGGACAGCGTGGCGGCCGCCGTCGTGGACAATAGAGTCCTGGCGCTGTCGCCCGTGCACTCATTCAGCAGGTTCCACACTCCCCGCCACGCCCCGACACAAGCCATACCCGCCACACACGTGTACAACCTTGAGAATACATAGTAAGTCAACCTGCCCCGATCCGGCCTCAGATACTTGCTTAACTGTGTCTGAAACACGCAGAACAACAGGTCACAGCACAGACCGAACGCGGCGCACGCGGCCGCGCTGCTCACTTGCTGCTCCGTTAGCACATACAAGTCCATGAGCGACCACGTCGACTTCCAGTACGTGACGACGGCGGGCGCGACCACGACGCTCGCGAACACCACGTCCGCGAACTGCAGGAGCGCGGCGTGCGCGCGAGAGCCGCTCGCGAGAGTGTCGGCCAGCCCGGCGGTGCTTCCACGCATGTCTGATGTGCGAGTGCCCAGCCGCGGGTTCAGTACGCGACTACAGATTACAACTTGTATATAATTCTATTATCATCGCGTCCCGCGCTGTGACGTACCGACATTATTTGCTGGGATGTACGACCAGTCTCCCTATCGTGTTCCGATGGCGCCGCGTACTTTCTCCTTGTTTGCTGATCTTTCTACGTACTGAACGCTCGATAACATTCCGTGTATAAATGTAACTATAAATATTCGAGTTGAACATCCTTGATTTTAATACGATACAAAAATATGATTGTACTCCGGTTGGATCTGGACGGAAAGCAGTTTATTTCAGAAACGTGTATGTTACATGTGATAAGCTACATAACTTCTGAACAGATAACGGAAAAGCGTCGCACGAGGGAAAGTGACACCTTTTATTGTAAACGATTCAAACATCGGAGAAAAGGTTTCGATCTATAAGTTTTATATATTCATAGGATCGCCCTTTATGTTTTAAAATGTGAACGTGTGAAACTTCATCTGTAATGTCAACTTGAAGACATTAGACCATTAGATAATGATCTGGGCTCAAATGTCCTAAGTAAATTGCCTGACCCTCGGCGTAATGTGCGTAATTGGCAGCAAATCATGCCGAAGCGACGTTCCCCACAAGTGCTTCCTTGCCACTACTATGTAGTTAAGGATTTCGCACCTTAGTCCTGATGATGATGATGACGTTTATGAAACTTACGTTCAGAACGAAATTTGGATATTGTACGTTTAAAAATTAAAGCATCCTTTATTGTCAGGATTTGACGGAGTTTAGCAAAAACGATTTTTCGTTTATTAGTTCGGATCGGTAAAAGTAAACCAATAATACTTGTTTGTTATTTACGCCTCTCGCAGACGTAGAGAGTAGTTGTTATGTGTATATGTTATGTGTATATGTTGTTAGTTGTTATGTGTATATGAGATATGGTTTTTAGTTACAAAAGCTCCGAGCTTATTTAGAAACTTAGTTGTAATTGTTAGTCGTGGGCACAGCTGACATGCATTAAAGCCAATATATTATTTACCTAATACCAGGTACAACTACGTTGTTACACAATTAACATACTCGTATTATTCAATACTACGCAATAATATTATGTTATGTGTATATTTACACTTGCCTTTTGTTGGAACCTTGTTGTAAACAGGTAAGTAGGTTCTTTTCCGTCGGTGACAAGAAAATACGGTGAAGCTAAGATGTTCTTTGAAGACCGGAGTGCCGTGCTGCTCAAGTAGCAGATTATCGTGAGACACGCTATCAGAACTGGCCTATGGATAATAAGGACATCGTAAACAGTCAAGTTAAAGTCATTTGAAAAGTGAATACTGTTGGCAAATATGAATAATTCAATGAAGAGGACGAAAAATTATATGAGACAATGCGCCATCTAGAGGGACATCAGCAAAAACTTGACCAGTAAGAGCAAGTCCCGATATCTTGAATACGATGTCGGCTAGGCTTAGAATACGACGTAGGCTTAAATTAGTTAGCTCAAGATAATAAAATAGTACATAATGTTAGAAATATTACTGGAATCTAGCATTATAGCACTGAGTTTCTGGTAGTCCACACCACTCGGTCGACTTCAGTATATAAACATCAATATGAAAGATTCGCACTATAATTGATTTCATGTATAGGGCATACCTGTGACAATCGTGCACATCGGGAAGCAGCGTGTCTACAAGACAATTGAATAGGCCAAATCCTCCACGCCAGTGCAGGATGCAGGCCAGGATGAAGATATATGCGTACACCCTCGACAGAAAACGTTCCCAAAGCCATCGTCCAGCTTTTCCATCTTCTCCCCACGCACCCTTAGAACGAGACAATAGTTGGGTTCTGAAAAATACACGTCTCGTATTTTTATTAAGAAAAGTAAAGTTCCTTAACCATTCTCGTTCTTAAGCAGACGTGTGAAGAGCTCGTGGGTATAAGCATTGATAATGATGATGAACTAGGAGCTGGATAATGTAATTCTATAAACATGCTTCTTAATTATCACTAACCATAGTGAGGGCTTACCTGATTAACGCGAAACACACGTGTATAACGATGCCTAGAATGTAGCTCTGAACGAAGGGAAATAAGTGCCCGTAAATGTCCATTATACCCCACGTCCCTCGCCATACGCTCACCACTTGCGGCGCGACTACGAAACTTGTGAAAACCGCGTCGCCTGTAATGTAGTAAGATGTTTTAAAAATCTAAAACAATTTTAAAACTAGAGTTCCATAAATAAACTAGCATATATTAAAACTATATTGAACATAGTAGAAGCGAAAGATTTTATCAGAATTGTACCAGATGGTAATGTGTAGCTGGTAATGTGTAGCTGGTAATGTGTAGCTGTAGATGGTAATGTCTATCCTCATG